>JAQYXR010000277.1:0-124002 GCA_030545055.2 Neoaliturus tenellus | reverse complement strand
GTAAGCAACTGTGGCTTCAAACCTAACTACGTAACTACTCAGTAACAACCTCACACAGCCATGTATGCAGTCCAAATGTTCCACGTCCTCCCGGTGACACATGTTCCACCAATATTGCTCTGTATGACGTAAGCAACTGTGGCTTCAATACCTAACCTACGTAATACTCAGTAACAACCTCACACAGCCATGTATGCAGTCAAGTCACGTCTCCCGGTGACACATGTTCCCACCAATATTGCTCTGTATGACGTAAGCAACTGTGGCTTCAATACCTAACTACGTAATACTCAGTAACAACCTCACACAGCCATGTATGCAGTCAAGTCACGTCTCCCGGTGACATCATGTTCCACCAATATTGCTCTGTATGACGTAAGCAACTTGTGGCTTCAATATCCTAACTACGTAATACTCAGTAACAACCCTCACACAGGCCATGTATGCAGTCAAGTCACGTCTCCGGTGACACATGTTCCACCAATATTGCTCTGTATGACGTAAGCAACTGTGGCTTCAATACCCTTAACTACGTAATACTCAGTAACAACCTCACACAGCCATGTATGCAGTCAAGTCACGTCTCCCGGTGACACATGTTCTCACCAATATTGCTCTGTATGACGTAAGCAACTGTGGCTTCAATACCTAACTACGTAATACTCAGTAACAACCTCACACAGCCATGTATGCAGTCAAGTCACGTCTCCCGGTGACACATGTTCCACCAATATTGCTCTGTATGACGTAAGCAACTGTGGCTTCAATACCTAACTACGTAATACTCAGTAACAACCTCACGACACTGGCCATGTATGCAGTCAAAGTCACGTCTCCCGGTGACACATGTTCCACCAATATTGCTCTGTATGACGTAAGCAACTGTGGCTTCAATACCTAACTACGTAATACTCAGTAACAACCTCACACAGCCATGTATGCAGTCAAGTCACGTCTCCCGGTGACACATGTTCCACCAATTATTGCTCTGTATGACGTAAGCAACTGTGGCTTTAATACCTAACTACGTAATACTCAGTAACAACCTCACACAGCCATGTATGCAGTCAAGTGACGTCTCCCGGTGACACATGTTCACACCAATATTGCTCTGTATGACGTAAGCAACTGTGGCTTCAATACCTAACTACGTAATACTCAGTAACAACCTCACACAGCCATGTATGCAGTCAAGTCACGTCTCCCGGTGACACATGTTCCACCAATATTGCTCTGTATGACGTAAGCAACTGTGGCTTCAATACCTAACTACGTAATACTCAGTAACAACCTCACACAGCCATGTATGCAGTCAAGTCACGTCTCCCGGTGACACATGTTCCACCAATATTGCTCTGTATGACGTAAGCAACTGTGGCTTCAATACCTAACTACGTAATACTCAGTAACAACCTCACACAGCCATGTATGCAGTCAAGTCACGTCCCTCCCGGTGACACATGTTCCACCAATATTGCTCTGTATGACGTAAGCAACTGTGGCTTCAATACCTAACTACGTAATACTCAGTAACAACCTCACACAGGCCATGTATGCAGTCAAGTCACGTCTCCTGGTGACACATGTTCCACCAATATTGCTCTGTATGACGTAAGCAACTGTGGCTTCAATACCTAACTACGTAATACTCAGTAACAACCTCACACAGCCATGTATGCAGTCAAGTCACGTCTCCCGGTGACACATGTTCCACCAATATTGCTCTGTATGACGTAAGCAACTGTGGCTTCAATACCTAACTACGTAATACTCAGTAACAACCTCACACACAGCCATGTATGCAGTCAAGTCACGTCTCCTGGTGACACATGTTCCACCAATATTGCTCTGTATGACGTAAGCAACTGTGGCTTCAATACCTAACTACGTAATACTCAGTAACAACCTCACACAGCCATGTATGCAGTCAAGTCACGTCTCCCGGTGACACATGTTCCACCAATATTGCTCTGTATGACGTAAGCAACTGTGGCTTCAATACCTAACTACGTAATACTCAGTAACAACCTCACACAGCCATGTATGCAGTCAAGTCACGTCTCCCGGTGACACATGTTCCACCAATATTGCTCTGTATGACGTAAGCAACTGTGGCTTCAATACCTAACTACGTAATACTCAGTAACAACCTCACACAGCCATGTATGCAGTCAAGTCACGTCTCCCTGGTGACACATGTTCCACCCAATATTGCTCTGTATGACGTAAGCAACTGTGGCTTCAATACCTAACTACGTAATACTCAGTAACAACCTCACACAGCCATGTATGCAGTCAAGTCACGTCTCCTGGTGACAACATGTTCCACCAATATTGCTCTGTATGACGTAAGCAACTGTGGCTTCAATACCTAACTACGTAATACTCAGTACAACCAACCTCACACAGCCATGTATGCAGTCAAGTCACGTCTCCTGGTGACACATGTTCCACCAATATTGCTCTGTATGACGTAAGCAACTGTGGCTTCAATACCTAACTACGTAATACTCAGTAACAACCTCACACAGCCATGTATGCAGTCAAGTCACGTCTCCCGGTGACACATGTTCCACCAATATTGCTCTGTATGACGTAAGCAACTGTGGCTTCAATACCTAACTACGTAATACTCAGTAACAACCTCACACAGCCATGTATGCAGTCAAGTCACGTCTCCCGGTGACACATGTTCCACCAATATTGCTCTGTATGACGTAAGCAACTGTGGCTTCAATACCTAACTACGTAATACTCAGTAACAACCTCACACAGCCATGTATGCAGTCAAGTCACGTCTCCTGGTGACACATGTTCCACCAATATTGCTCTGTATGACGTAAGCAACTGTGGCTTCAATACCTAACTACGTAATACTCAGTAACAACCTCACACAGCCATGTATGCAGTCAAGTCACGTCTCCCGGTGACACATGTTCCACCAATATTGCTCTGTATGACGTAAGCAACTGTGGCTTCAATACCTAACTACGTAATACTCAGTAACAACCTCACACAGCCATGTATGCAGTCAAGTCACGTCTCCCGGTGACACATGTTCCACCAATATTGCTCTGTATGACGTAAGCAAACTGTGGCTTCAATACCTAACTACGTAATACTCAGTAACAACCTCACACAGCCATGTATTGCAGTCAAGTCACGTCTCCTGGTGACACATGTTCCACCAATATTTCTCTGTATGACGTAAGCAACTGTGGCTTCAATACCTAACTACGTAATACTCAGTAACAACCTCACACAGCCATGTATGCAGTCAAGTCACGTCTCCCGGTGACACATGTTCCACCAATATTGCTCTGTATGACGTAAGCAACTGTGGCTTCAATACCTAACTACGTAATACTCAGTAACAACCTCATACAGCCATGTATGCAGTCAAGTCACGTCTCCCGGTGACACATGTTCCACCAATATTGCTCTGTATGACGTAAGCAACTGTGGCTTCAATACCTAACTACGTAATACTCAGTAACAACCTCACACTGCCATGTATGCAGTCAAGTCACGTCATCCCGGTGACACATGTTCCACCAATATTGCTCTGTATGACGTAAGCAACTGTGGCTTCAATACCTAACTACGTAATACTCAGTAACAACCTCACACAGCCATGTATGCAGTCAAGTCACGTCTCCTGGTGACACATGTTCCACCAATATTGCTCTGTATCGACGTAAGCAACTGTGGCTTCAATACCTAACTACGTAATACTCAGTAACAACCTCACACAGCCATGTATGCAGTCAAGTCACGTCTCCCGGTGACACATGTTCCACCAATATTGCTCTGTATGACGTAAGCAACTGTGGCTTTAATACCTAACTACGTAATACTCAGTAACAACCTCAACACAGCCATGTATGCAGTCAAGTGACGTCTCCCGGTGACACATGTTCCACCAATATTGCTCTGTATGACGTAAGCAACTGTGGCTTCAATACCTAACTACGTAATACTCAGTAACAACCTCACACAGCCATGTATGCAGTCAAGTCACGTCTCCCGGTGACACATGTTCCACCAATATTGCTCTGTATGACGTAAGCAACTGTGGCTTCAATACCTAACTACGTAATACTCAGTAACAACCTCACACAGCCATGTATGCAGTCAAGTCACGTCTCCCGGTGACACATGTTCCACCAATATTGCTCTGTATGACGTAAGCAACTGTGGCTTCAATACTTAACTACGTAATACTAAGTAACAACCTCACACAGCCATGTATGCAGTCAAGTCACGTCTCCTGGTGACACATGTTCCACCAATATTGCTCTGTATGACGTAAGCAACTGTGGCTTCAATACCTAACTACGTAATACTCAGAAACAACCTCAAACAGCCATGTATGCAGTCAAGTCACGTCTCCCGGTGGACACATGTTCCACCAATATTGCTCTGTATGACGTAATCAACTGTGGCTTCAATACCTAACTACGTAATACTCAGTAACAAACTCACACAGCCATGTATGCAGTCAAGTCACGTCTCCCGGTGACACATGTTCCACCAATATTGCTCTGTATGACGTAGGCAACTGTGGCTTCAATACCTAACTACGTAATACTCAGTAACAACCTCACACAGCCATGTATGCAGTCAAGTCACGTCTCCTGGTGACACATGTTCCACCAATATTGCTCTGTATGACGTAAGCAACTGTGGCTTCAATACCTAACTACGTAATACTCAGTAACAACCTCACACACCCTTGTATGCAGTCAAGTCACGTCTCCTGGTGACACATGTTCCACCAATATTGCTCTGTATGACGTAAGCAACTGTGGCTTCAATACCTAACTACGTAATACTCAGTAACAACCTCACACAGCCATTTATGCAGTCAAGTCACGTCTCCTGGTGACACATGTTCCACCAATATTACTCTGTATGACGTAAGCAACTGTGGCTTCAATACCTAACTACGTAATACTCAGTAACAACCTCACACAGCCATGTATGCAGTCAAGTCACGTCTCCCGGTGACACATGTCTCCACCAATATTGCTCTGTATGACGTAAGCAACTGTGGCTTCAATACCTAACTACGTAATACTCAGTAACAACCTCACACAGCCATGTATGCAGTCAAGTCACGTCTCCTGGTGACACATGTTCCACCAATATTGCTCTGTATGACGTAAGCAACTGAGGCTTCAATACCTAACTACGTAATACTCAGTAACAACCTCACACAGCCATGTATGCAGTCAAGTCACGTCTCCTGGTGACACATGTTCCACCAATATTGCTCTGTATGAGGTAAGCAACTGTGGCTTCAATACCTAACTACGTAATACTCAGTAACAACCTCACACAGCCATGTATGCAGTCAAGTCACGTCTCCCGGTGACACATGTTCCACCAATATTGCTCTGTATGACGTAAGCAACTGTGGCTTCAATACCTAACTACGTAATACTCAGTAACAACCTCACACAGCCATGTATGCAGTCAAGTCACGTCTCCTGGTGACACATGTTCCACCAATATTGCTCTGTATGACGTAAGCAACTGTGGCTTCAATACCTAACTACGTAATACTCAGTAACAACCTCACACTGCCATGTATGCAGTCAAGTCACGTCTCCCGGTGACACATGTTCCACCAATATTGCTCTGTATGACGTAAGCAACTGTGGCTTCAATACCTAACTACGTAATACTCAGTAACAACCTCACACAGCCATGTATGCAGTCAAGTCACGTCTCCTGGTGACACATGTTCCACCAATATTTCTCTGTATGACGTAAGCAACTGTGGCTTCAATACACCTAACTACGTAATACTCAGTAACAAACCTCACACAGCCATGTATGCAGTCAAGTCACGTCTCCCGGTGACACATGTTCCACCAATATTGCTCTGTATGACGTAAGCAACTGTGGCTTCAATACCTAACTACGTAATACTCAGTAACCAACCTCACACAGCCATGTATGCAGTCAAGTCACGTCTCCCGGTGACACATGTTCCACCAATATTGCTCTGTATGACGTAAGCAACTGTGGCTTCAATACCTAACTACGTAATACTCAGTAACAACCTCACACTGCCATGTATGCAGTCAAGTCACGTCTCCCGGTGACACATGTTCCACCAATATTGCTCTGTATGACGTAAGCAACTGTGGCTTCAATACCTAACTACGTAATACTCAGTAACAACCTCACACAGCCATGTATGCAGTCAAGTCACGTCTCCTGGTGACACATGTTCCACCAATATTGCTCTGTATGACGTAAGCAACTGTGGCTTCAATACCTAACTACTTAATACTCAGTAACAACCTCACACAGCCATGTATGCAGTCAAGTCACGTCTCCCGGTGACACACTGTTCCACCAATATTGCTCTGTATGACGTAAGCAACTGTGGCTTTAATACCTAACTACGTAATACTCAGTAACAAACTCACACAGCCATGTATGCAGTCAAGTGACGTCTCCCGGTGACACATGTTCCACCAATATTGCTCTGTATGACGTAAGCAACTGTGGCTTCAATACCTAACTACGTAATACTCAGTAACAACCTCACACAGCATGTATGCAGTCAAGTCACGTCTCCCGGTGACACATGTTCCACCAATATTGCTCTGTATGACGTAAGCAACTGTGGCTTCAATACCTAACTACGTAATACTCAGTAACAACCTCACACAGCCATGTATGCAGTCAAGTCACGTCTCCCGGTGACACATGTTCCACCAATATTGCTCTGTATGACGTAAGCAACTGTGGCTTCAATACTTAACTACGTAATACTAAGTAACAACCTCACACAGCCATGTATGCAGTCAAGTCACGTCTCCTGGTGACACATGTTCACACCAATATTGCTCTGTATGACGTAAGCAACTGTGGCTTCAATACCTAACTACGTAATACTCAGAAACAACCTCAAACAGCCATGTATGCAGTCAAGTCACGTCTCCCGGTGACACATGTTCCACCAATATTGCTCTGTATGACGTAATCAACTGTGGCTTCAATACCTAACTACGTAATACTCAGTAACAAACTCACACAGCCATGTATGCAGTCAAGTCACGTCTCCCGGTGACACATGTTCCACCAATATTGCTCTGTATGACGTAGGCAACTGTGGCTTCAATACCTAACTACGTAATACTCAGTAACAACCTCACACAAGCCATGTATGCAGTCAAGTCACGTCTCCTGGTGACACATGTTCCACCAATATTGCTCTGTATGACGTAAGCAACTGTGGCTTCAATACCTAACTACGTAATACTCAGTAACAACCTCACACACCCTTGTATGCAGTCAAGTCACGTCTCCTGGTGACACATGTTCCACCAATATTGCTCTGTATGACGTAAGCAACTGTGGCTTCAATACCTAACTACGTAATACTCAGTAACAACCTCACACAGCCATTTATGCAGTCAAGTCACGTCTCCTGGTGACACATGTTCCACCAATATTACTCTGTATGACGTAAGCAACTGTGGCTTCAATACCTAACTACGTAATACTCAGTAACAACCTCACACAGCCATGTATGCAGTCAAGTCACGTCTCCCGGTGACACATGTTCCACCAATATTGCTCTGTATGACGTAAGCAACTGTGGCTTCAATACCTAACTACGTAATACTCAGTAACAAACCTCACACAGCCATGTATGCAGTCAAGTCACGTCTCACTGGTGACACATGTTCCACCAATATTGCTCTGTATGACGTAAGCAACTGTGGCTTCAATACCTAACTACGTAATACTCAGTAACAACCTCACACAGCCATGTATGCAGTCAAGTCACGTCTCCCGGTGACACATGTTCCACCAATATTGCTCTGTATGACGTAAGCAACTGTGGCTTCAATACCTAACTACGTAATACTCAGTAACAACCTCACACAGCCATGTATGCAGTCAAGTCACGTCCTCCCGGTGACACATGTTTCCACCAATATTGCTCTGTATGACGTAAGCTAACTGTGGCTTCAATACCTAACTACGTAATACTCAGGTAACAACCTCACACAGCCATGTATGCAGTCAAGTCACGTCTCCCGGTGACACATGTTCCACCAATATTGCTCTGTATGACGTAAGCAACTGTGGCTTCAATACTTAACTACGTAATACTAAGTAACAACCTCACACAGCCATGTATGCAGTCAAGTCACGTCTCCTGGTGACACATGTTCCACCAATATTGCTCTGTATGACGTAAGCAACTGTGGCTTCAATACCTAACTACGTAATACTCAGAAACAACCTCAAACAGCCATGTATGCAGTCAAGTCACGTCTCCCGGTGACACATGTTCCACCAATATTGCTCCTGTATGACGTAATCAACTGTGGCTTCAATACCTAACTACGTAATACTCAGTAACAAACTCACACAGCCATGTATGCAGTCAAGTCACGTCTCCCCGGTGACACATGTTCCACCAATATTGCTCTGTATGACGTAGGCAACTGTGGCTTCAATACCTAACTACGTAATACTCAGTAACAACCTCACACAGCCATGTATGCAGTCAAGTCACGTCTCCTGGTGACACATGTTCCAACCAATATTGCTCTGTATGACGTAAGCAACTGTGGCTTCAATACCTAACTACGTAATACTCAGTAACAACCTCACACACCCTTGTATGCAGTCAAGTCACGTCTCCTGGTGACACATGTTCCACCAATATTGCTCTGTATGACGTAAGCAACTGTGGCTTCAATACCTAACTACGTAATACTCAGTAACAACCTCACACAGCCATTTATGCAGTCAAGTCACGTCTCCTGGTGACACATGTTCCACCAATATTACTCTGTATGACGTAAGCAACTGTGGCTTCAATACCTAACTACGTAATACTCAGTAACAACCTCACACAGCCATGTATGCAGTCAAG
Organism: Neoaliturus tenellus; assembly: GCA_030545055.2. Classification (NCBI taxonomy): domain Eukaryota; kingdom Metazoa; phylum Arthropoda; class Insecta; order Hemiptera; family Cicadellidae; genus Neoaliturus; species Neoaliturus tenellus. The sequence goes on along the minus strand of JAQYXR010000277.1, from coordinate 115,088 downwards.
TCACGTCTCCCGGTGACACATGTTCCAACCAATATTGCTCTGTATGACGTAAGCAACTGTGGCTTCAATACCTAACTACGTAATACTCAGTAACAACCTCACACAGCCATGTATGCAGTCAAGTCACGTCTCCTGGTGACACATGTTCCACCAATATTGCTCTGTATGACGTAAGCAACTGAGGCTTCAATACCTAACTACGTAATACTCAGTAACAACCTCACACCAGGCCATGTATGCAGTCAAGTCACGTCTCCTTGGTGACACATGTTCCACCAATATTGCTCTGTATGAGGTAAGCAACTGTGGGCTTCAATACCTAACTACGTAATACTCAGTAACAACCTCACACAGCCATGTATGCAGTCAAGTCACGTCTCCGGTGACACATGTTCCACCAATATTGCTCTGTATGACGTAAGCAACTGTGGCTTCAATACCTAACTACGTAATACTCAGTAACAACCTCACACAGCCATGTATGCAGTCAAGTCACGTCTCCTGGTGACACATGTTCCACCAATATTGCTCTGTATGACGTAAGCAACTGTGGCTTCAATACCTAACTACGTAATACTCAGTAACAACCTCACACTGCCATGTATGCAGTCAAGTCACGTCTCCCGGTGACACATGTTCCACCAATTATTGCTCTGTATGACGTAAGCAACTGTGGCTTCAATACCTAACTACGTAATACTCAGTAACAACCTCACACAGCCATGTATGCAGTCAAGTCACGTCTCCTGGTGACACATGTTCCACCAATATTGCTCTGTATGACGTAAGCAACTGTGGCTTCAATACCTAACTACGTAATACTCAGTAACAACCTCACACAGCCATGTATGGCAGTCAAGTCACGTCTCTCGAGGACACATGTTCCACCAATATTGCTCTGTATGACGTAAGCAACTGTGGCTTTAATACCTAACTACGTAATACTCAGTAACAACCTCACACAGCCATGTATGCAGTCACGTGACGTCTCCCGGTGACACATGTTCCACCAATATTGCTCTGTATGACGTAAGCAACTGTGGCTTCAATACCTAACTACGTAATACTCAGTAACAACCTCACACAACCATGTATGCAGTCAAGTCACGTCTCCCGGTGACACATGTTCCACCAATATTGCTCTGTATGACGTAAGCAACTGTGGCTTCAATACCTAACTACGTAATACTCAGTAACAACCTCCACACAGCCATGTATGCAGTCAAGTCACGTCTCCCGGTGACACATGTTCCACACAATATTGCTCTGTATGACTAAGCAACTGTGGCTTCAATACCTAACTACGTAATACTAAGTAACAACCTCACACAGCCATGTATGCAGTCAAGTCACGTCTCCTGGTGACACATGTTCCACCAATATTGCTCTGTATGACGTAAGCAACTGTGGCTTCAATACCTAACTACGTAATACTCAGAAACAACCTCAAACAGCCATGTATGCAGTCAAGTCACGTCTCCTGGTGACACATGTTCCACCAATATTGTCTCTGTATGACGTAAGCAACTGTGGCTTCAATACCTAACTACGTAATACTCAGTAACAACCTCACACAGCTATGTATGCAGTCAAGTCACGTCTCCCGGTGACACATGTTCCACCAATATTGCTCTGTATGACGTAAGCAACTGTGGCTTCAATACCTAACTACGTAATACTCAGTAACAACCTCACACAGCCATGTATGCAGTCAAGTCACGTCTCCTGGTGACACATGTTCCACCAATATTGGCTCTGTATGACGTAAGCAACTGTAGCTTCAATACCTAACTACGTAATACTCAGTAACAACCACACACAGCCATGTATGCAGTCAAGTCACGTCTCCCGGTGACACATGTTCCACCAATATTGCTCTGTATGACGTAAGCAACTGTGGCTTCAATACCTAATTACGTAATACTCAGTAACAACCTCACACAGCCATGTATGCAGTCAAGTCACGTCTCCCGGTGACACATGTTCCACCAATATTGCTCTGTATGACGTAGGCAACTGTGGCCTTCAATACCTAACTACGTAATACTCAGTAACAACCTCACACAGCCATGTATGCAGTCAAGTCACGTCTCCTGGTGACACATGTTCCACCAATATTGCTCTGTATGACGTAAGCAACTGTGGCTTCAATACCTAACTACGTAATACTCAGTACAACCTCACACAGCCATGTATGCAGTCAAGTCACGTCTCCCGGTAACACATGTTCCACCAATATTGCTCTGTATGACGTAAGCAACTGTGGCTTCAATACCTAACTACGTAATACTCAGTAACAACCTCACACAGCCATGTATGCAGTCAAGTCACGTCTCCTGGTGACACATGTATCCACCAATATTGCTCTGTATGACGTAAGCAACTGAGGCTTCAATACCTAACTACGTAATACTCAGTAACAACCTCACACAGCCATGTATGCAGTCAAGTCACGTCTCCTGGTGACACATGTTCCACCAATATTGCTCTGTATGACGTAAGCAACTGTGGCTTCAATACCTAACTACGTAATACTCAGTAACAACCTCACAACAGCCATGTATGCAGTCAAGTGACGTCTCCCGGGTGACACATGTTCCACCAATATTGCTCTGTATGACGTAAGCAACCTGTGGCTTCAATACCTAACTACGTAATACTCAGTAACAACCTCACACAGCCATGTATGCAGTCAAGTCACGTCTCCCCGGTGACACATGTTCCACCAATATTGCTCTGTATGACGTAAGCAACTGTGGCTTCAATACCTAACTACGTATTACTCAGTAACAACCTCACACAGCCATGTATGCAGTCAAGTCACGTCTCCCGGTGACACATGTTCCACCACTTTTGCTCTGTATGACGTAAGCAACCTGTGGCTTCAATGCCTAACTACGTAATACTAAGTAACAACTTCACACAGCCATGTATGCAGTCAAGTCACGTCTTCCTGGTGACACATGTTCCACCAATATTGCTCTGTATGACGTAAGCAACTGTGGCTTCAATACCTAACTACGTAATACTCAAAAACAACCTCAAACAGCCATGTATGCAGTCAAGTCACGTCTCCTGGTGACACATGTTTCACCAATATTGCTCTGTATGACGTAAGCAACTGTGGCTTCAATACCTAACTACGTAATATTCAGTAACAACCTCACACAGCCATGTATGCAGTCAAGTCACTTCTCCCGGTGACACATGTTCCACCAATATTTTTCTGTATGACGTAAGCAACTGTGGCTTCAATACCTAACTACGTAATACTCAGGAACAACCTCACACAGCCATGTATGCAGTCAAGTCACGTCTCCTGGTGACACATTATGTTCCACCAATATTGCTCTGTATGACGTAAGCAACTGTGGCTTCAATACCTAACTACGTAATACTCAGTAACAACCTCACACAGCCATGTATGCAGTCAAGTCACGTCTCCCGGTGACTCATGTTCCACCAATATTGCTCTGTATGACGTAAGCAACTGTGGCTTCAATACCTAACTACGTAATACTCAGTAACAACCTCACACAGCCATGTATGCAGTCAAGTCACGTCTCCTGGTCGACACATGTTCCACCAATATTGCTCTGTATGACGTAAGCAACTGTAGCTTCAATACCTAAACTACGTAATACTCAGTAACAAACCTCACACAGCCATGTATGCAGTCAAGTCACGTCTCCTGGTGACACATGTTCCACCAATATTGCTCTGTATGACGTAAGCAACTGTAGCTTCAATACCTAACTACGTAATACTCAGTAACAACCTCACACAGCCATGTATGCAGTCAAGTCACGTCCTCCCGGTGACACATGTTACACCAATATTGCTCTGTATGACGTAAGCAACTGTGGCTTCAATACCTAACTACGTAATACTCAGTAACAACCTCACACAGCCATGTATGCAGTCAAGTCACGTCTCCCGGTGGCACATGTTCCACCAATATTGCTCTGTATGACGTAAGCAACTGTGGCTTCAATACCTAACTACGTAATACTCAGTAACAACCTCACACAGCCATGTATGCAGTCAAGTCACTTCTCCCGGTGACACATGTTCCACCAATATTTTTCTGTATGACGTAAGCAACTGTGGCTTCAATACCTAACCTACGTAATACTCAGGAACAACCTCACACAGCCATGTATGCAGTCAAGTCACGTCTCCCTGGTGAGACATTATGTTACACCAATATTGCTCTGTATGACGTAAGCAACTGTGGCTTCAATACCTAACTACGTAATACTCAGTAACAACCTCACACAGCCATGTATGCAGTCAAGTCACGTCTCCCGGTGACTCATGTTCCACCAATATTGCTCTGTATGACGTAAGCAACTGTGGCTTCAATACCTAACTACGTAATACTCACTAACAACTTCACACAGCCATGTATGCAGTCAAGTCACGTGTCCTGGTGACACATGTTCAACCAATATTGCTCTGTATGGACGTAAGCAACTGTGGCTTCAATACCTAACTACGTAATACTCAGTAACAACCTCACACAGCCATGTATGCAGTAAAGTCACGTCTCCCGGTGACACATGTTCCACCAATATTGCTCTGTATGACGTAGGCAACTGTGGCTTCAATACCTAACTACGTAATACTCAGTAACAACCTCACACAGCCATGTATGCAGTCAAGTCACGTCTCCTGGTGACACATGTTCCACCAATATTGCTCTGTATGACGTAAGCAACTGAGGCTTCAATACCTAACTACGTAATACTCAGTAACAACCTCACACAGCCATGTATTGCAGTCAAGTCACGTCTCCTGGTGACACATGTTCCACCAATATTGCTCTGTATGAGGTAAGCAACTGTGGCTTCAATACCTAACTACGTAATACTCAGTAACAACCTCACACAGCCATGTATGCAGTCAAGTCACGTCTCCCGGTGACACATGTTCCACCAATATTGCTCTGTATGACGTAAGCAACTGTGGCTTCAATACCTAACTACGTAATACTCAGTAACAACCTCACACAGCCATGTATGCAGTCAAGGTCACGTCTCCTGGTGACACATGTTCCACCAATATTGCTCTGTATGACGTAAGCAACTGTGGCTTCAATACCTAACTACGTAATACTCAGTAACAACCTCACACTGCCATGTATGCAGTCAAGTCAACGTCTCCCGGTGACACATGTTCCACCAATATTGCTCTGTATGACGTAAGCAACTGTGGCTTCAATACCTAACTACGTAATACTCAGTAACAACCTCACACAGCCATGTATGCAGTCAAGTCACGTCTCCTGGTGACACATGTTCCACCAATATTGCTCTGTATGGACGTAAGCAACTGTGGCTTCAATACCTAACTACGTAATACTCAGTAACAACCTCACACAGCCATGTATGCAGTCAAGTCACGTCTCTCGAGACACATATTGCTCTGTATGACGTAAGCAACTGTGGCTTTAATACCTAACTACGTAATACTCAGTAACAACCTCACACAGCCATGTATGCAGTCACGTGACGTCTCCCGGTGACACATGTTCCACCAATATTGCTCTGTATGACGTAAGCAACTGTGGCTTCAATACCTAACTACGTAATACTCAGTAACAACCTCACACAACCATGTATGCAGTCAAGTCACGTCTCCCGGTGACACATGTTCCACCAATATTGCTCTGTATGACGTAAGCAACTGTGGCTTCAATACCTAACTACGTAATACTCAGTAACAACCTCACACAGCCATGTATGCAGTCAAGTCACGTCTCCCGGTGACACATGTTCCACCAATATTGCTCTGTATGACGTAAGCAACTGTGGCTTCAATACCTAACTACGTAATACTAAGTAACAACCTCACACAGCCATGTATGCAGTCAAGTCACGTCTCCTGGTGACACATGTTCCACCAATATTGCTCTGTATGACGTAAGCAACTGTGGCTTCAATACCTAACTACGTAATACTCAGAAACAACCTCAAACAGCCATGTATGCAGTCAAGTCACGTCTCCTGGTGACACATGTTCCACCAATATTGCTCTGTATGACGTAAGCAACTGTGGCTTCAATACCTAACTACGTAATACTCAGTAACAACCTCACACAGCTATGTATGCAGTCAAGTCACGTCTCCCGGTGACACATGTTCCACCAATATTGCTCTGTATGACGTAAGCAACTGTGGCTTCAATACCTAACTACGTAATACTCAGTAACAACCTCACACAGCCATGTATGCAGTCAAGTCACGTCTCCTGGTGACACATGTTCCACCAATATTGCTCTGTATGACGTAAGCAACTGTAGCTTCAATACCTAACTACGTAATACTCAGTAACAACCACACACAGCCATGTATGCAGTCAAGTCACGTCTCCCGGTGACACATGTTCCACCAATATTGCTCTGTATGACGTAAGCAACTGTGGCTTCAATACCTAATTACGTAATACTCAGTAACAACCTCACACAGCCATGTATGCAGTCAAGTCACGTCTCCCGGTGACACATGTTCCACCAATATTGCTCTGTATGACGTAGGCAACTGTGGCTTCAATACCTAACTACGTAATACTCAGTAACAACCTCACACAGCCATGTATGCAGTCAAGTCACGTCTCCTGGTGACACATGTTCCACCAATATTGCTCTGTATGACGTAAGCAACTGTGGCTTCAATACCTAACTACGTAATACTCAGTAACAACCTCACACAGCCATGTATGCAGTCAAGTCACGTCTCCCGGTAACACATGTTCCACCAATATTGCTCTGTATGACGTAAGCAACTGTGGCTTCAATACCTAACTACGTAATACTCAGTAACAACCTCACACAGCCATGTATGCAGTCAAGTCACGTCTCCTGGTGACACATGTTCCACCAATATTGCTCTGTATGACGTAAGCAACTGAGGCTTCAATACCTAACTACGTAATACTCAGTAACAACCTCACACAGCCATGTATGCAGTCAAGTCACGTCTCCTGGTGACACATGTTCCACCAATATTGCTCTGTATGACGTAAGCAACTGTGGCTTCAATACCTAACTACGTAATACTCAGTAACAACCTCACACAGCCATGTATGCAGTCAAGTGACGTCTCCCGGTGACACATGTTCCACCAATATTGCTCTGTATGACGTAAGCAACTGTGGCTTCAATACCTAACTACGTAATACTCAGTAACAACCTCACACAGCCATGTATGCAGTCAAGTCACGTCTCCCGGTGACACATGTTCCACCAATATTGCTCTGTATGACGTAAGCAACTGTGGCTTCAATACCTAACTACGTAATACTCAGTAACAACCTCACACAGCCATGTATGCAGTCAAGTCACGTCTCCCGGTGACACATGTTCCACCACTTTTGCTCTGTATGACGTAAGCAACTGTGGCTTCAATGCCTAACTACGTAATACTAAGTAACAACTTCACACAGCCATGTATGCAGTCAAGTCACGTCTCCTGGTGACACATGTTCCACCAATATTGCTCTGTATGACGTAAGCAACTGTGGCTTCAATACCTAACTACGTAATACTCAAAAACAACCTCAAACAGCCATGTATGCAGTCAAGTCACGTCTCCTGGTGACACATGTTTCACCAATATTGCTCTGTATGACGTAAGCAACTGTGGCTTCAATACCTAACTACGTAATATTCAGTAACAACCTCACACAGCCATGTATGCAGTCAAGTCACTTCTCCCGGTGACACATGTTCCACCAATATTTTTCTGTATGACGTAAGCAACTGTGGCTTCAATACCTAACTACGTAATACTCAGGAACAACCTCACACAGCCATGTATGCAGTCAAGTCACGTCTCCTGGTGACACATTATGTTCCACCAATATTGCTCTGTATGACGTAAGCAACTGTGGCTTCAATACCTAACTACGTAATACTCAGTAACAACCTCACACAGCCATGTATGCAGTCAAGTCACGTCTCCCGGTGACTCATGTTCCACCAATATTGCTCTGTATGACGTAAGCAACTGTGGCTTCAATACCTAACTACGTAATACTCAGTAACAACCTCACACAGCCATGTATGCAGTCAAGTCACGTCTCCTGGTGACACATGTTCCACCAATATTGCTCTGTATGACGTAAGCAACTGTAGCTTCAATACCTAACTACGTAATACTCAGTAACAACCTCACACAGCCATGTATGCAGTCAAGTCACGTCTCCTGGTGACACATGTTCCACCAATATTGCTCTGTATGACGTAAGCAACTGTAGCTTCAATACCTAACTACGTAATACTCAGTAACAACCTCACACAGCCATGTATGCAGTCAAGTCACGTCTCCCGGTGACACATGTTACACCAATATTGCTCTGTATGACGTAAGCAACTGTGGCTTCAATACCTAACTACGTAATACTCAGTAACAACCTCACACAGCCATGTATGCAGTCAAGTCACGTCTCCCGGTGGCACATGTTCCACCAATATTGCTCTGTATGACGTAAGCAACTGTGGCTTCAATACCTAACTACGTAATACTCAGTAACAACCTCACACAGCCATGTATGCAGTCAAGTCACTTCTCCCGGTGACACATGTTCCACCAATATTTTTCTGTATGACGTAAGCAACTGTGGCTTCAATACCTAACTACGTAATACTCAGGAACAACCTCACACAGCCATGTATGCAGTCAAGTCACGTCTCCTGGTGAGACATTATGTTCCACCAATATTGCTCTGTATGACGTAAGCAACTGTGGCTTCAATACCTAACTACGTAATACTCAGTAACAACCTCACACAGCCATGTATGCAGTCAAGTCACGTCTCCCGGTGACTCATGTTCCACCAATATTGCTCTGTATGACGTAAGCAACTGTGGCTTCAATACCTAACTACGTAATACTCACTAACAACTTCACACAGCCATGTATGCAGTCAAGTCACGTGTCCTGGTGACACATGTTCAACCAATATTGCTCTGTATGACGTAAGCAACTGTGGCTTCAATACCTAACTACGTAATACTCAGTAACAACCTCACACAGCCATGTATGCAGTAAAGTCACGTCTCCCGGTGACACATGTTCCACCAATATTGCTCTGTATGACGTAGGCAACTGTGGCTTCAATACCTAACTACGTAATACTCAGTAACAACCTCACACAGCCATGTATGCAGTCAAGTCACGTCTCCCGGTGACATATGTTCCACCAATATTGCTCTGTATGACGTAAGCAACTGTGGCTTCAATACCTAACTACGTAATACTCAGTAACAACCTCACACAGCCATGTATGCAGTCAAGTCACGTCTCCCGGTGACACATGTTCAACCAATATTGCTCTGTATGACGTAAGCAATTGTGCCTGAAATACCTAACTACGTAATACTCAGTAACAACCTCACACAGCCATGTATGCAGTCAAGTCACGTCTCCTGGTGACACATGTTCCACCAATATTGCTCTGTATGACGTAAGCAACTGTGGCTTCAATACCTAACTACGTAATACTCAGTAACAACCTCACACAGCCATGTATGCAGTCAAGTCACGTCTCCCGGTGACACATGTTCCACCAATATTGCTCTGTATGACGTAAGCAACTGTGGCTTCAATACCAAACTACGTAATACTCAGTAACAACCTCACACAACCATGTATGCAGTCAAGTCACGTCTCCTGGTGACACATGTTCCACCAATATTGCTCTGTATGACGTAAGCAACTGTGGCTTCAATACCTAACTACGTAATACTCAGTAACAACCTCACACAGCCATGTATGCAGTCAAGTCACGTCTCCTGGTGACACATGTTCCACCAATATTGCTCTGTATGACGTAGGCAACTGTGGCTTCAATACCTAACTACGTAATACTCAGTAACAACCTCACACAGCCATGTATGCAGTCAAGTCACGTCTCCTGGTGACACATGTTCCACCAATATTGCTCTGTATGACGTAAGCAACTGTGGCTTCAATACCTAACTACGTAATACTCAGTAACAACCTCATACACCCATGTATGCAGTCAAGTCACGTCTCCTGGTGACACATGTTCCACCAATATTGCTCTGTATGACGTAAGCAACTGGGGCTTCAATACCTAACTACGTAATACTCAGTAACAACCTCACACAGCCATGTATGCAGTCAAGTCACGTCTCCTGGTGACACATGTTCCACCAATATTGCTCTGTATGACGTAAGCAACTGTGGCTTCAATACCTAACTACGTAATACTCAGTAACAACCTCACACAGCCATGTATGCAGTCAATTCACGTCTCCTGGTGACACATGTTCCACCAATATTGCTCTGTATGACGTAAGCAACTGTGGCTTCAATACCTAACTACGTAATACTCAGTAACAACCTCACACAACCATGTATGCAGTCAAGTCACGTCTCCCGGTGACACATGTTCCACCAATATTGCTCTGTATGACGTAAGCAATTGTGGCTTCAATACCTAACTACGTAATACTCAGTAACAACCTCACACAGCCATGTATGCAGTCAAGTCACGTCTCCTGGTGACACATGTTCCACCAATATTGCTCTGTATGACGTAAGCAACTGTGGCTTCAATACCTAACTACGTAATACTCAGTAACAACCTCACACACCCATGTATGCAGTCAAGTCACGTCTCCCGGTGACACATGTTCCACCAATATTGCACTGTATGACGTAAGCAACTGTGGCTTCAATACCTAACTACGTAATACTCAGTAACAACCTCACACAGCCATGTATGCAGTCAAGTCACGTCTCCCGGTGACACATGTTCCACCAATATTGCTCTGTATGACGTAAGCAACTGTGGCTTCAATACCTAACTACGTAATACTCAGTAAAAACCTCACACAGCCATGTATGCAGTCAAGTCACGTCTCCCGGTGACACATGTTCCACCAATATTGCTCTGTATGACGTAAGCAACTGTGGCTTCAATACCTAACTACGTAATACTCAGTAACAACCTCACACAGCCATGTATGCAGTCAAGTCACGTCTCCTGGTGACACATGTTCCACCAATATTGCTCTGTATGACGTAAGTAATTGTGGCTTTAATACCTAACTACGTAATACTCAGTAACAACCTCACACAGCCATGTATGCAGTCAAGTCACGTCTCCTGGTGACACATGTTCCACCAATATTGCTCTGTATGACGTAGGCAACTGTGGCTTCAATACCTAACTACGTAATACTCAGTAACAACCTCACACAGCCATGTATGCAGTCAAGTCACGTCTCCCGGTGACATATGTTCCACCAATATTGCTCTGTATGACGTAAGCAACTGTGGCTTCAATACCTAACTACGTAATACTCAGTAACAACCTCACACACCCATGTATGCAGTCAAGTCACGTCTCCCGGTGACACATGTTCAACCAATATTGCTCTGTATGACGTAAGCAATTGTGCCTGAAATACCTAACTACGTAATACTCAGTAACAACCTCACACAGCCATGTATGCAGTCAAGTCACGTCTCCTGGTGACACATGTTCCACCAATATTGCTCTGTATGACGTAAGCTACTGTGGCTTCAATACCTAACTACGTAATACTCAGTAACAACCTCACACAGCCATGTATGCAGTCAAGTCACGTCTCCTGGTGACACATGTTCCACCAATATTGCTCTGTATGACGTAAGCAACTGTGGCTTCAATACCTAACTACGTAATACTCAGTAACAACCTCACACAGCCATGTATGCAGTCAAGTCACGTGACACATGTTCCACCAATATTGCTCTGTATGACGTAGGCAACTGTGGCTTCAATACCTAACTACGTAATACTCAGTAACAACCTCACACAGCCATGTATGCAGTCAAGTCACGTCTCCTGGTGACACATGTTCCACCAATATTGCTCTGTATGACGTAAGCAACTGTGGCTTCAATACCTAACTACGTAATACTCAGTAACAACCTCACACAGCCATGTATGCAGTCAAGTCATCTCTCTCGGTGACACATGTTCAACCAATATTGCTCTGTATGACGTAAGCAATTGTGCCTGAAATACCTAACTACGTAATACTCAGTAACAACCTCACACAGCCATGTATGCAGTCAAGTCACGTCTCCTGGTGACACATGTTCCACCAATATTGCTCTGTATGACGTAAGCAACTGTGGCTTCAATACCTAACTACGTAATACTCAGTAACAACCTCACACAGCCATGTATGCAGTCAAGTCACGTCTCTGGTGACACATGTTCCACCAATATTGCTCTGTATGACGTAGGCAACTATGGCTTCAATACCTAACTACGTAAATACTCAGTAACAACCTCACACAGCCATGTATGCAGTCAAGTCACGTCTCCTGGTGACACATGTTCCACCAATATTGCTCTGTATGACGTAAGCAACTGTGGCTTCAATACCTAACTACGTAATACTCAGTAACAACCTCACACACCCATGTATGCAGTCAAGTCACGTCTCCTGGTGACACATGTTCCACCAATATTGCTCTGTATGACGTAAGCAACTGTGGCTTCAATACCTAACTACGTAATACTCAGTAACAACCTCACACAGCAATGTATGCAGTCAAGTCACGTCTCCTGGTGACACATGTTCCACCAATATTACTCTGTATGACGTAAGCAACTGTGGCTTCAATACCTAACTACGTAATACTCAGTAACAACCTCACACAGCCATGTATGCAGTCACGTCACGTCTCCTGGTGACACATGTTCCACCAATATTGCTCTGTATGACGTAAGCAACTGTGGCTTCAATACCTAACTACGTAATACTCAGTAACAACCTCACACAGCCATGTATGCAGTCAAGTCACGTCTCCTGGTGACACATGTTCCACCAATATTGCTCTGTATGACGTAAGCAACTGTGGCTTTAATACCTAACTACGTAATACTCAGTAACAACCTCACACAGCCATGTATGCAGTCAAGTCACGTCTCCTGGTGACACATGTTCCACCAATATTGCTCTGTATGACGTAAGCAACTGTGGCTTCAATACCTAACTACGTAATACTCAGTAACAAACTCACACAGCCATGTATGCAGTCAAGTCACGTCTTCTGGTGACACATGTTCCACCAATATTGCTCTGTATGACGTAAGCAACTGTGGCTTCAATACCTAACTACGTAATACTCAGTAACAACCTTACACAGCCATGTATGCAGTCAAGTCACGTCTCCTGGTGACACATGTTCCACCAATATTGCTCTGTATGACGTAAGCAACTGTGGCTTCAATACCTAACTACGTAATACTCAGTAACAACCTCACACAGCCATGTATGCAGTCAAGTCACGTCTCCTGGTGACACATGTTCCACCAATATTGCTCTGTATGACGTAAGCAACTGTGGCTTCAATACCTAACTACGTAATACTCAGTAACAACCTCACACAGCCATGTATGCAGTCAAGTCACGTCTCCTGGTGACACATGTTCCACCAATATTGCTCTGTATGACGTAAGCAACTGTGGCTTCAATACCTAACTACGTAATACTCAGTAACAACCTCACACAGCCATGTATGCAGTCAAGTCACGTCTCCTGGTGACACATGTTCCACCAATATTGCTCTGTATGACGTAAGCAACTGTGGCTTCAATACCTAACTACGTAATACTCAGTAACAAACTCACACAGCCATGTATGCAGTCAAGTCACGTCTTCTGGTGACACATGTTCCACCAATATTGCTCTGTATGACGTAAGCAACTGTGGCTTCAATACCTAACTACGTAATACTCAGTAACAACCTCACACAGCCATGTATGCAGTCAAGTCACGTCTCCTGGTGACACATGTTCCACCAATATTGCTCTGTATGACGTAAGCAACTGTGGCTTCAATACCTAACTACGTAATACTCAGTAACAACCTCACACAGCCATGTATGCAGTCAAGTCACGTCTCCTGGTGACACATGTTCCACCAATATTGCTCTGTATGACGTAAGCAACTGTGGCTTCAATACCTAACTACGTAATACTCAGTAACAACCTCACACAGCCATGTATGCAGTCAAGTCACGTCTCCTGGTGACACATGTTCCACCAATATTGCTCTGTATGACGTAAGCAACTGTGGCTTCAATACCTAACTACGTAATACTCAGTAACAACCTCACACAGCCATGTATGCAGTCAAGTCACGTCTCTCGAGACACATGTTCCACCAATATTGCTCTGTATGACGTAAGCAACTGTGGCTTTAATACCTAACTACGTAATACTCAGTAACAACCTCACACAGCCATGTATGCAGTCACGTGACGTCTCCCGGTGACACATGTTCCACCAATATTGCTCTGTATGACGTAAGCAACTGTGGCTTCAATACCTAACTACGTAATACTCAGTAACAACCTCACACAACCATGTATGCAGTCAAGTCACGTCTCCCGGTGACACATGTTCCACCAATATTGCTCTGTATGACGTAAGCAACTGTGGCTTCAATACCTAACTACGTAATACTCAGTAACAACCTCACACAGCCATGTATGCAGTCAAGTCACGTCTCCCGGTGACACATGTTCCACCAATATTGCTCTGTATGACGTAAGCAACTGTGGCTTCAATACCTAACTACGTAATACTAAGTAACAACCTCACACAGCCATGTATGCAGTCAAGTCACGTCTCCTGGTGACACATGTTCCACCAATATTGCTCTGTATGACGTAAGCAACTGTGGCTTCAATACCTAACTACGTAATACTCAGAAACAACCTCAAACAGCCATGTATGCAGTCAAGTCACGTCTCCTGGTGACACATGTTCCACCAATATTGCTCTGTATGACGTAAGCAACTGTGGCTTCAATACCTAACTACGTAATACTCAGTAACAACCTCACACAGCTATGTATGCAGTCAAGTCACGTCTCCCGGTGACACATGTTCCACCAATATTGCTCTGTATGACGTAAGCAACTGTGGCTTCAATACCTAACTACGTAATACTCAGTAATAACCTCACACAGCCATGTATGCAGTCAAGTCACGTCTCCTGGTGACACATGTTCCACCAATATTGCTCTGTATGACGTAAGCAACTGTAGCTTCAATACCTAACTACGTAATACTCAGTAACAACCACACACAGCCATGTATGCAGTCAAGTCACGTCTCCCGGTGACACATGTTCCACCAATATTGCTCTGTATGACGTAAGCAACTGTGGCTTCAATACCTAATTACGTAATACTCAGTAACAACCTCACACAGCCATGTATGCAGTCAAGTCACGTCTCCCGGTGACACATGTTCCACCAATATTGCTCTGTATGACGTAGGCAACTGTGGCTTCAATACCTAACTACGTAATACTCAGTAACAACCTCACACAGCCATGTATGCAGTCAAGTCACGTCTCCTGGTGACACATGTTCCACCAATATTGCTCTGTATGACGTAAGCAACTGTGGCTTCAATACCTAACTACGTAATACTCAGTAACAACCTCACACAGCCATGTATGCAGTCAAGTCACGTCTCCCGGTAACACATGTTCCACCAATATTGCTCTGTATGACGTAAGCAACTGTGGCTTCAATACCTAACTACGTAATACTCAGTAACAACCTCACACAGCCATGTATGCAGTCAAGTCACGTCTCCTGGTGACACATGTTCCACCAATATTGCTCTGTATGACGTAAGCAACTGAGGCTTCAATACCTAACTACGTAATACTCAGTAACAACCTCACACAGCCATGTATGCAGTCAAGTCACGTCTCCTGGTGACACATGTTCCACCAATATTGCTCTGTATGACGTAAGCAACTGTGGCTTCAATACCTAACTACGTAATACTCAGTAACAACCTCACACAGCCATGTATGCAGTCAAGTGACGTCTCCCGGTGACACATGTTCCACCAATATTGCTCTGTATGACGTAAGCAACTGTGGCTTCAATACCTAACTACGTAATACTCAGTAACAACCTCACACAGCCATGTATGCAGTCAAGTCACGTCTCCCGGTGACACATGTTCCACCAATATTGCTCTGTATGACGTAAGCAACTGTGGCTTCAATACCTAACTACGTAATACTCAGTAACAACCTCACACAGCCATGTATGCAGTCAAGTCACGTCTCCCGGTGACACATGTTCCACCACTTTTGCTCTGTATGACGTAAGCAACTGTGGCTTCAATGCCTAACTACGTAATACTAAGTAACAACTTCACACAGCCATGTATGCAGTCAAGTCACGTCTCCTGGTGACACATGTTCCACCAATATTGCTCTGTATGACGTAAGCAACTGTGGCTTCAATACCTAACTACGTAATACTCAAAAACAACCTCAAACAGCCATGTATGCAGTCAAGTCACGTCTCCTGGTGACACATGTTTCACCAATATTGCTCTGTATGACGTAAGCAACTGTGGCTTCAATACCTAACTACGTAATACTCAGTAACAACCTCACACAGCCATGTATGCAGTCAAGTCACGTCTCCTGGTGACACATGTTCCACCAATATTGCTCTGTATGACGTAAGCAACTGTGGCTTCAATACCTAACTACGTAATACTCAGTAACAACCTCACACAGCCATGTATGCAGTCAAGTCACGTCTCCCGGTAACACATGTTCCACCAATATTGCTCTGTATGACGTAAGCAACTGTGGCTTCAATACCTAACTACGTAATACTCAGTAACAACCTCACACAGCCATGTATGCAGTCAAGTCACGTCTCCTGGTGACACATGTTCCACCAATATTGCTCTGTATGACGTAAGCAACTGAGGCTTCAATACCTAACTACGTAATACTCAGTAACAACCTCAAACAGCCATGTATGCAGTCAAGTCACGTCTCCTGGTGACACATGTTCCACCAATATTGCTCTGTATGACGTAAGCAACTGTGGCTTCAATACCTAACTACGTAATACTCAGTAACAACCTCACACAGCCATGTATGCAGTCAAGTGACGTCTCCCGGTGACACATGTTCCACCAATATTGCTCTGTATGACGTAAGCAACTGTGGCTTCAATACCTAACTACGTAATACTCAGTAACAACCTCACACAGCCATGTATGCAGTCAAGTCACGTCTCCCGGTGACACATGTTCCACCAATATTGCTCTGTATGACGTAAGCAACTGTGGCTTCAATACCTAACTACGTAATACTCAGTAACAACCTCACACAGCCATGTATGCAGTCAAGTCACGTCTCCCGGTGACACATGTTCCACCACTTTTGCTCTGTATGACGTAAGCAACTGTGGCTTCAATGCCTAACTACGTAATACTAAGTAACAACTTCACACAGCCATGTATGCAGTCAAGTCACGTCTCCTGGTGACACATGTTCCACCAATATTGCTCTGTATGACGTAAGCAACTGTGGCTTCAATACCTAACTACGTAATACTCAAAAACAACCTCAAACAGCCATGTATGCAGTCAAGTCACGTCTCCTGGTGACACATGTTTCACCAATATTGCTCTGTATGACGTAAGCAACTGTGGCTTCAATACCTAACTACGTAATACTCAGTAACAACCTCACACAGCCATGTATGCAGTCAAGTCACTTCTCCCGGTGACACATGTTCCACCAATATTTTTCTGTATGACGTAAGCAACTGTGGCTTCAATACCTAACTACGTAATACTCAGGAACAACCTCACACAGCCATGTATGCAGTCAAGTCACGTCTCCTGGTGACACATTATGTTCCACCAATATTGCTCTGTATGACGTAAGCAACTGTGGCTTCAATACCTAACTACGTAATACTCAGTAACAACCTCACACAGCCATGTATGCAGTCAAGTCACGTCTCCCGGTGACTCATGTTCCACCAATATTGCTCTGTATGACGTAAGCAACTGTGGCTTCAATACCTAACTACGTAATACTCAGTAACAACCTCACACAGCCATGTATGCAGTCAAGTCACGTCTCCTGGTGACACATGTTCCACCAATATTGCTCTGTATGACGTAAGCAACTGTAGCTTCAATACCTAACTACGTAATACTCAGTAACAACCTCACACAGCCATGTATGCAGTCAAGTCACGTCTCCTGGTGACACATGTTCCACCAATATTGCTCTGTATGACGTAAGCAACTGTAGCTTCAATACCTAACTACGTAATACTCAGTAACAACCTCACACAGCCATGTATGCAGTCAAGTCACGTCTCCCGGTGACACATGTTACACCAATATTGCTCTGTATGACGTAAGCAACTGTGGCTTCAATACCTAACTACGTAATACTCAGTAACAACCTCACACAGCCATGTATGCAGTCAAGTCACGTCTCCCGGTGGCACATGTTCCACCAATATTGCTCTGTATGACGTAAGCAACTGTGGCTTCAATACCTAACTACGTAATACTCAGTAACAACCTCACACAGCCATGTATGCAGTCAAGTCACTTCTCCCGGTGACACATGTTCCACCAATATTTTTCTGTATGACGTAAGCAACTGTGGCTTCAATACCTAACTACGTAATACTCAGGAACAACCTCACACAGCCATGTATGCAGTCAAGTCACGTCTCCTGGTGACACATTATGTTCCACCAATATTGCTCTGTATGACGTAAGCAACTGTGGCTTCAATACCTAACTACGTAATACTCAGTAACAACCTCACACAGCCATGTATGCAGTCAAGTCACGTCTCCCGGTGACTCATGTTCCACCAATATTGCTCTGTATGACGTAAGCAACTGTGGCTTCAATACCTAACTACGTAATACTCACTAACAACTTCACACAGCCATGTATGCAGTCAAGTCACGTGTCCTGGTGACACATGTTCAACCAATATTGCTCTGTATGACGTAAGCAACTGTGGCTTCAATACCTAACTACGTAATACTCAGTAACAACCTCACACAGCCATGTATGCAGTCAAGTCACGTCTCCCGGTGACACATGTTCAACCAATATTGCTCTGTATGACGTAAGCAATTGTGCCTGAAATACCTAACTACGTAATACTCAGTAACAACCTCACACAGCCATGTATGCAGTCAAGTCACGTCTCCTGGTGACACATGTTCCACCAATATTGCTCTGTATGACGTAAGCAACTGTGGCTTCAATACCTAACTACGTAATACTCAGTAACAACCTCACACAGCCATGTATGCAGTCAAGTCACGTCTCCCGGTGACACATGTTCCACCAATATTGCTCTGTATGACGTAAGCAACTGTGGCTTCAATACCTAACTACGTAATACTCAGTAACAACCTCACACAACCATGTATGCAGTCAAGTCACGTCTCCTGGTGACACATGTTCCACCAATATTGCTCTGTATGACGTAAGCAACTGTGGCTTCAATACCTAACTACGTAATACTCAGTAACAACCTCACACAGCCATGTATGCAGTCAAGTCACGTCTCCTGGTGACACATGTTCCACCAATATTGCTCTGTATGACGTAGGCAACTGTGGCTTCAATACCTAACTACGTAATACTCAGTAACAACCTCACACAGCCATGTATGCAGTCAAGTCACGTCTCCTGGTGACACATGTTCCACCAATATTGCTCTGTATGACGTAAGCAACTGTGGCTTCAATACCTAACTACGTAATACTCAGTAACAACCTCATACACCCATGTATGCAGTCAAGTCACGTCTCCTGGTGACACATGTTCCACCAATATTGCTCTGTATGACGTAAGCAACTGGGGCTTCAATACCTAACTACGTAATACTCAGTAACAACCTCACACAGCCATGTATGCAGTCAAGTCACGTCTCCTGGTGACACATGTTCCACCAATATTGCTCTGTATGACGTAAGCAACTGTGGCTTCAATACCTAACTACGTAATACTCAGTAACAACCTCACACAGCCATGTATGCAGTCAAGTCACGTCTCCTGGTGACACATGTTCCACCAATATTGCTCTGTATGACGTAAGCAACTGTGGCTTCAATACCTAACTACGTAATACTCAGTAACAACCTCACACAACCATGTATGCAGTCAAGTCACGTCTCCCGGTGACACATGTTCCACCAATATTGCTCTGTATGACGTAAGCAATTGTGGCTTCAATACCTAACTACGTAATACTCAGTAACAACCTCACACAGCCATGTATGCAGTCAAGTCACGTCTCCTGGTGACACATGTTCCACCAATATTGCTCTGTATGACGTAAGCAACTGTGGCTTCAATACCTAACTACGTAATACTCAGTAACAACCTCACACACCCATGTATGCAGTCAAGTCACGTCTCCCGGTGACACATGTTCCACCAATATTGCACTGTATGACGTAAGCAACTGTGGCTTCAATACCTAACTACGTAATACTCAGTAACAACCTCACACAGCCATGTATGCAGTCAAGTCACGTCTCCCGGTGACACATGTTCCACCAATATTGCTCTGTATGACGTAAGCAACTGTGGCTTCAATACCTAACTACGTAATACTCAGTAAAAACCTCACACAGCCATGTATGCAGTCAAGTCACGTCTCCCGGTGACACATGTTCCACCAATATTGCTCTGTATGACGTAAGCAACTGTGGCTTCAATACCTAACTACGTAATACTCAGTAACAACCTCACACAGCCATGTATGCAGTCAAGTCACGTCTCCTGGTGACACATGTTCCACCAATATTGCTCTGTATGACGTAAGTAATTGTGGCTTTAATACCTAACTACGTAATACTCAGTAACAACCTCACACAGCCATGTATGCAGTCAAGTCACGTCTCCTGGTGACACATGTTCCACCAATATTGCTCTGTATGACGTAAGCAACTGAGGCTTCAATACCTAACTACGTAATACTCAGTAACAACCTCACACAGCCATGTATGCAGTCAAGTCACGTCTCCTGGTGACACATGTTCCACCAATATTGCTCTGTATGACGTAAGCAACTGTGGCTTCAATACCTAACTACGTAATACTCAGTAACAACCTCACACAGCCATGTATGCAGTCAAGTGACGTCTCCCGGTGACACATGTTCCACCAATATTGCTCTGTATGACGTAAGCAACTGTGGCTTCAATACCTAACTACGTAATACTCAGTAACAACCTCACACAGCCATGTATACAGTCAAGTCACGTCTCCCGGTGACACATGTTCCACCAATATTGCTCTGTATGACGTAAGCAACTGTGGCTTCAATACCTAACTACGTAATACTCAGTAACAACCTCACACAGCCATGTATGCAGTCAAGTCACGTCTCCCGGTGACACATGTTCCACCACTTTTGCTCTGTATGACGTAAGCAACTGTGGCTTCAATGCCTAACTACGTAATACTAAGTAACAACTTCACACAGCCATGTATGCAGTCAAGTCACGTTTCCTGGTGACACATGTTCCACCAATATTGCTCTGTATGACGTAAGCAACTGTGGCTTCAATACCTAACTACGTAATACTCAAAAACAACCTCAAACAGCCATGTATGCAGTCAAGTCACGTCTCCTGGTGACACATGTTTCACCAATATTGCTCTGTATGACGTAAGCAACTGTGGCTTCAATACCTAACTACGTAATACTCAGTAACAACCTCACACAGCCATGTATGCAGTCAAGTCACTTCTCCCGGTGACACATGTTCCACCAATATTTTTCTGTATGACGTAAGCAACTGTGGCTTCAATACCTAACTACGTAATACTCAGGAACAACCTCACACAGCCATGTATGCAGTCAAGTCACGTCTCCTGGTGACACATTATGTTCCACCAATATTGCTCTGTATGACGTAAGCAACTGTGGCTTCAATACCTAACTACGTAATACTCAGTAACAACCTCACACAGCCATGTATGCAGTCAAGTCACGTCTCCCGGTGACTCATGTTCCACCAATATTGCTCTGTATGACGTAAGCAACTGTGGCTTCAATACCTAACTACGTAATACTCAG
Organism: Neoaliturus tenellus; assembly: GCA_030545055.2. NCBI lineage: Eukaryota > Metazoa > Arthropoda > Insecta > Hemiptera > Cicadellidae > Neoaliturus > Neoaliturus tenellus. Next base: position 93,134 of record JAQYXR010000277.1, on the reverse strand, counting down.
TAACAACCTCACACAGCCATGTATGCAGTCAAGTCACGTCTCCTGGTGACACATGTTCCACCAATATTGCTCTGTATGACGTAAGCAACTGTAGCTTCAATACCTAACTACGTAATACTCAGTAACAACCTCACACAGCCATGTATGCAGTCAAGTCACGTCTCCTGGTGACACATGTTCCACCAATATTGCTCTGTATGACGTAAGCAACTGTAGCTTCAATACCTAACTACGTAATACTCAGTAACAACCTCACACAGCCATGTATGCAGTCAAGTCACGTCTCCCGGTGACACATGTTACACCAATATTGCTCTGTATGACGTAAGCAACTGTGGCTTCAATACCTAACTACGTAATACTCAGTAACAACCTCACACAGCCATGTATGCAGTCAAGTCACGTCTCCCGGTGGCACATGTTCCACCAATATTGCTCTGTATGACGTAAGCAACTGTGGCTTCAATACCTAACTACGTAATACTCAGTAACAACCTCACACAGCCATGTATGCAGTCAAGTCACTTCTCCCGGTGACACATGTTCCACCAATATTTTTCTGTATGACGTAAGCAACTGTGGCTTCAATACCTAACTACGTAATACTCAGGAACAACCTCACACAGCCATGTATGCAGTCAAGTCACGTCTCCTGGTGACACATTATGTTCCACCAATATTGCTCTGTATGACGTAAGCAACTGTGGCTTCAATACCTAACTACGTAATACTCAGTAACAACCTCACACAGCCATGTATGCAGTCAAGTCATGTCTCCCGGTGACTCATGTTCCACCAATATTGCTCTGTATGACGTAAGCAACTGTGGCTTCAATACCTAACTACGTAATACTCACTAACAACTTCACACAGCCATGTATGCAGTCAAGTCACGTGTCCTGGTGACACATGTTCAACCAATATTGCTCTGTATGACGTAAGCAACTGTGGCTTCAATACCTAACTACGTAATACTCAGTAACAACCTCACACAGCCATGTATGCAGTAAAGTCACGTCTCCCGGTGACACATGTTCCACCAATATTGCTCTGTATGACGTAGGCAACTGTGGCTTCAATACCTAACTACGTAATACTCAGTAACAACCTCACACAGCCATGTATGCAGTCAAGTCACGTCTCCCGGTGACATATGTTCCACCAATATTGCTCTGTATGACGTAAGCAACTGTGGCTTCAATACCTAACTACGTAATACTCAGTAACAACCTCACACAGCCATGTATGCAGTCAAGTCACGTCTCCCGGTGACACATGTTCAACCAATATTGCTCTGTATGACGTAAGCAATTGTGCCTGAAATACCTAACTACGTAATACTCAGTAACAACCTCACACAGCCATGTATGCAGTCAAGTCACGTCTCCTGGTGACACATGTTCCACCAATATTGCTCTGTATGACGTAAGCAACTGTGGCTTCAATACCTAACTACGTAATACTCAGTAACAACCTCACACAGCCATGTATGCAGTCAAGTCACGTCTCCCGGTGACACATGTTCCACCAATATTGCTCTGTATGACGTAAGCAACTGTGGCTTCAATACCTAACTACGTAATACTCAGTAACAACCTCACACAACCATGTATGCAGTCAAGTCACGTCTCCTGGTGACACATGTTCCACCAATATTGCTCTGTATGACGTAAGCAACTGTGGCTTCAATACCTAACTACGTAATACTCAGTAACAACCTCACACAGCCATGTATGCAGTCAAGTCACGTCTCCTGGTGACACATGTTCCACCAATATTGCTCTGTATGACGTAGGCAACTGTGGCTTCAATACCTAACTACGTAATACTCAGTAACAACCTCACACAGCCATGTATGCAGTCAAGTCACGTCTCCTGGTGACACATGTTCCACCAATATTGCTCTGTATGACGTAAGCAACTGTGGCTTCAATACCTAACTACGTAATACTCAGTAACAACCTCATACACCCATGTATGCAGTCAAGTCACGTCTCCTGGTGACACATGTTCCACCAATATTGCTCTGTATGACGTAAGCAACTGGGGCTTCAATACCTAACTACGTAATACTCAGTAACAACCTCACACAGCCATGTATGCAGTCAAGTCACGTCTCCTGGTGACACATGTTCCACCAATATTGCTCTGTATGACGTAAGCAACTGTGGCTTCAATACCTAACTACGTAATACTCAGTAACAACCTCACACAGCCATGTATGCAGTCAAGTCACGTCTCCTGGTGACACATGTTCCACCAATATTGCTCTGTATGACGTAAGCAACTGTGGCTTCAATACCTAACTACGTAATACTCAGTAACAACCTCACACAACCATGTATGCAGTCAAGTCACGTCTCCCGGTGACACATGTTCCACCAATATTGCTCTGTATGACGTAAGCAATTGTGGCTTCAATACCTAACTACGTAATACTCAGTAACAACCTCACACAGCCATGTATGCAGTCAAGTCACGTCTCCTGGTGACACATGTTCCACCAATATTGCTCTGTATGACGTAAGCAACTGTGGCTTCAATACCTAACTACGTAATACTCAGTAACAACCTCACACACCCATGTATGCAGTCAAGTCACGTCTCCCGGTGACACATGTTCCACCAATATTGCACTGTATGACGTAAGCAACTGTGGCTTCAATACCTAACTACGTAATACTCAGTAACAACCTCACACAGCCATGTATGCAGTCAAGTCACGTCTCCCGGTGACACATGTTCCACCAATATTGCTCTGTATGACGTAAGCAACTGTGGCTTCAATACCTAACTACGTAATACTCAGTAAAAACCTCACACAGCCATGTATGCAGTCAAGTCACGTCTCCCGGTGACACATGTTCCACCAATATTGCTCTGTATGACGTAAGCAACTGTGGCTTCAATACCTAACTACGTAATACTCAGTAACAACCTCACACAGCCATGTATGCAGTCAAGTCACGTCTCCTGGTGACACATGTTCCACCAATATTGCTCTGTATGACGTAAGTAATTGTGGCTTTAATACCTAACTACGTAATACTCAGTAACAACCTCACACAGCCATGTATGCAGTCAAGTCACGTCTCCTGGTGACACATGTTCCACCAATATTGCTCTGTATGACGTAGGCAACTGTGGCTTCAATACCTAACTACGTAATACTCAGTAACAACCTCACACAGCCATGTATGCAGTCAAGTCACGTCTCCCGGTGACATATGTTCCACCAATATTGCTCTGTATGACGTAAGCAACTGTGGCTTCAATACCTAACTACGTAATACTCAGTAACAACCTCACACACCCATGTATGCAGTCAAGTCACGTCTCCCGGTGACACATGTTCAACCAATATTGCTCTGTATGACGTAAGCAATTGTGCCTGAAATACCTAACTACGTAATACTCAGTAACAACCTCACACAGCCATGTATGCAGTCAAGTCACGTCTCCTGGTGACACATGTTCCACCAATATTGCTCTGTATGACGTAAGCTACTGTGGCTTCAATACCTAACTACGTAATACTCAGTAACAACCTCACACAGCCATGTATGCAGTCAAGTCACGTCTCCTGGTGACACATGTTCCACCAATATTGCTCTGTATGACGTAAGCAACTGTGGCTTCAATACCTAACTACGTAATACTCAGTAACAACCTCACACAGCCATGTATGCAGTCAAGTCACGTGACACATGTTCCACCAATATTGCTCTGTATGACGTAGGCAACTGTGGCTTCAATACCTAACTACGTAATGCTCAGTAACAACCTCACACAGCCATGTATGCAGTCAAGTCACGTCTCCTGGTGACACATGTTCCACCAATATTGCTCTGTATGACGTAAGCAACTGTGGCTTCAATACCTAACTACGTAATACTCAGTAACAACCTCACACACCCATGTATGCATGGTGACACAGTCAAGTCACGTCTCCTGGTGACACATGTTCCACCAATATTGCTCTGTATGACGTAAGCAACTGTGGCTTCAATACCTAACTACGTAATACTCAGTAACAACCTCACACAGCCATGTATGCAGTCAAGTCATCTCTCTCGGTGACACATGTTCAACCAATATTGCTCTGTATGACGTAAGCAATTGTGCCTGAAATACCTAACTACGTAATACTCAGTAACAACCTCACACAGCCATGTATGCAGTCAAGTCACGTCTCCTGGTGACACATGTTCCACCAATATTGCTCTGTATGACGTAAGCAACTGTGGCTTCAATACCTAACTACGTAATACTCAGTAACAACCTCACACAGCCATGTATGCAGTCAAGTCACGTCTCCTGGTGACACATGTTCCACCAATATTGCTCTGTATGACGTAGGCAACTGTGGCTTCAATACCTAACTACGTAAATACTCAGTAACAACCTCACACAGCCATGTATGCAGTCAAGTCACGTCTCCTGGTGACACATGTTCCACCAATATTGCTCTGTATGACGTAAGCAACTGTGGCTTCAATACCTAACTACGTAATACTCAGTAACAACCTCACACACCCATGTATGCAGTCAAGTCACGTCTCCTGGTGACACATGTTCCACCAATATTGCTCTGTATGACGTAAGCAACTGTGGCTTCAATACCTAACTACGTAATACTCAGTAACAACCTCACACAGCAATGTATGCAGTCAAGTCACGTCTCCTGGTGACACATGTTCCACCAATATTACTCTGTATGACGTAAGCAACTGTGGCTTCAATACCTAACTACGTAATACTCAGTAACAACCTCACACAGCCATGTATGCAGTCAAGTCACGTCTCCTGGTGACACATGTTCCACCAATATTGCTCTGTATGACGTAAGCAACTGTGGCTTCAATACCTAACTACGTAATACTCAGTAACAACCTCACACAGCCATGTATGCAGTCAAGTCACGTCTCCTGGTGACACATGTTCCACCAATATTGCTCTGTATGACGTAAGCAACTGTGGCTTTAATACCTAACTACGTAATACTCAGTAACAACCTCACACAGCCATGTATGCAGTCAAGTCACGTCTCCTGGTGACACATGTTCCACCAATATTGCTCTGTATGACGTAAGCAACTGTGGCTTCAATACCTAACTACGTAATACTCAGTAACAAACTCACACAGCCATGTATGCAGTCAAGTCACGTCTTCTGGTGACACATGTTCCACCAATATTGCTCTGTATGACGTAAGCAACTGTGGCTTCAATACCTAACTACGTAATACTCAGTAACAACCTCACACAGCCATGTATGCAGTCAAGTCACGTCTCCTGGTGACACATGTTCCACCAATATTGCTCTGTATGACGTAAGCAACTGTGGCTTCAATACCTAACTACGTAATACTCAGTAACAACCTCACACAGCCATGTATGCAGTCAAGTCACGTCTCCTGGTGACACATGTTCCACCAATATTGCTCTGTATGACGTAAGCAACTGTGGCTTCAATACCTAACTACGTAATACTCAGTAACAACCTCACACAGCCATGTATGCAGTCAAGTCACGTCTCCTGGTGACACATGTTCCACCAATATTGCTCTGTATGACGTAAGCAACTGTGGCTTCAATACCTAACTACGTAATACTCAGTAACAACCTCACACAGCCATGTATGCAGTCAAGTCACGTCTCCTGGTGACACATGTTCCACCAATATTGCTCTGTATGACGTAAGCAACTGTGGCTTCAATACCTAACTACGTAATACTCAGAAACAACCTCACACAGCCATGTATGCAGTCAAGTCACGTCTCCTGGTGACACATGTTCCACCAATATTGCTCTGTATGACGTAAGCAACTGTGGCTTCAATACCTAACTACGTAATACTCAGTAACAACCTCACACAGCCATGTATGCAGTCAAGTCACGTCTCCTGGTGACACATGTTCCACCAATATTGCTCTGTATGACGTAAGCAACTGTGGCTTCAATACCTAACTACGTAATACTCAGTAACAACCTCACACAGCCATGTATGCAGTCAAGTCACGTCTCCTGGTGACACATGTTCCACCAATATTGCTCTGTATGACGTAAGCAACTGTGGCTTCAATACCTAACTACGTAATACTCAGAAACAACCTCACACAGCCATGTATGCAGTCAAGTCACGTCTCCTGGTGACACATGTTCCACCAATATTGCTCTGTATGACGTAAGCAACTGTGGCTTCAATACCTAACTACGTAATACTCAGTAACAACCTCACACAGCCATGTATGCAGTCAAGTCACGTCTCCTGGTGACACATGTTCCACCAATATTGCTCTGTATGACGTAAGCAACTGTGGCTTCAATACCTAACTACGTAATACTCAGTAACAACCTCACACAGCCATGTATGCAGTCAAGTCACGTCTCCTGGTGACACATGTTCCACCAATATTGCTCTGTATGACGTAAGCAACTGTGGCTTCAATACCTAACTACGTAATACTCAGAAACAACCTCACACAGCCATGTATGCAGTCAAGTCACGTCTCCTGGTGACACATGTTCCACCAATATTGCTCTGTATGACGTAAGCAACTGTGGCTTCAATACCTAACTACGTAATACTCAGAAACAACCTCACACAGCCATGTATGCAGTCAAGTCACGTCTCCTGGTGACACATGTTCCACCAATGTTGCTCTGTATGACGTAAGCAACTGTGGCTTCAATACCTAACTACGTAATACTCAGTAACAACCTCACACAGCCATGTATGCAGTCAAGTCACGTCTCCTGGTGACACATGTTCCACCAATATTGCTCTGTATGACGTAAGCAACTGTGGCTTCAATACCTAACTACGTAATACTCAGTAACAAACTCACACAGCCATGTATGCAGTCAAGTCACGTCTTCTGGTGACACATGTTCCACCAATATTGCTCTGTATGACGTAAGCAACTGTGGCTTCAATACCTAACTACGTAATACTCAGTAACAACCTCACACAGCCATGTATGCAGTCAAGTCACGTCTCCTGGTGACACATGTTCCACCAATATTGCTCTGTATGACGTAAGCAACTGTGGCTTCAATACCTAACTACGTAATACTCAGTAACAACCTCACACAGCCATGTATGCAGTCAAGTCACGTCTCCCGGTGACACATGTTCCACCAATATTGCTCTGTATGACGTAAGCAACTGTGGCTTCAATACCTAACTACGTAATACTCAGTAACAACCTCACACAGCCATGTATGCAGTCAAGTCACGTCTCCCGGTGACACATGTTCCACCAATATTGCTCTGTATGACGTAAGCAACTGTGGCTTCAATACCTAACTACGTAATACTCAGTAACAACCTTACACAGCCATGTATGCAGTCAAGTCACGTCTCCTGGTGACACATGTTCCACCAATGTTGCTCTGTATGACGTAAGCAACTGTGGCTTCAATACCTAACTACGTAATACTCAGTAACAACCTTACACAGCCATGTATGCAGTCAAGTCACGTCTCCTGGTGACACATGTTCCACCAATATTGCTCTGTATGACGTAAGCAACTGTGGCTTCAATACCTAACTACGTAATACTCAGTAACAAACTCACACAGCCATGTATGCAGTCAAGTCACGTCTCCTGGTGACACATGTTCCACCAATATTGCTCTGTATGACGTAAGCAACTGTGGCTTCAATACCTAACTACGTAATACTCAGTAACAACCTCACACAGCCATGTATGCAGTCAAGTCACGTGTCCTGGTGACACATGTTCCACCAATATTGCTCTGTATGACGTAAGCAACTGTGGCTTCAATACCTAACTACGTAATACTCAGTAACAACCTCACACAGCCATGTATGCAGTCAAGTCACGTCTCCTGGTGACACATGTTCCACCAATATTGCTCTGTATGACGTAAGCAACTGTGGCTTCAATACCTAACTACGTAATACTCAGTAACAACCTCACACAGCCATGTATGCAGTCAAGTCACGTCTCCTGGTGACACATGTTCCACCAATATTTCTCTGTATGACGTAAGCAACTGGGGCTTCAATACCTAACTACGTAATACTCAGTAACAACCTCACACAGCCATGTATGCAGTCAAGTCACGTCTCCTGGTGACACATGTTCCACCAATATTGCTCTGTATGACGTAAGCAACTGTGGCTTCAATACCTAACTACGTAATACTCAGTAACAACCTCACACAGCCATGTATGCAGTCAAGTCACGTCTCCTGGTGACACATGTTCCACCAATATTGCTCTGTATGACGTAAGCAACTGTGGCTTCAATACCTAACTACGTAATACTCAGTAACAACCTCACACAACCATGTATGCAGTCAAGTCACGTCTCTGGTGACACATGTTCCACCAATATTGCTCTCTATGACGTAAGCAATTGTGGCTTCAATACCTAACTACGTAATACTCAGTAACAACCTCACACAGCCATGTATGCAGTCAAGTCACGTCTCCTGGTGACACATGTTCAACCAATATTGCTCTGTATGACGTAGGCAACTGTGGCTTCAATACCTAACTACGTAATACTCAGTAACAACCTCACACAGCCATGTATGCAGTCAAGTCACGTCTCCCGGTGACACATGTTCCACCTATATTGCACTGTATGACGTAAGCAACTGTGGCTTCAATACCTAACTACGTAATACTCAGTAACAACCTCACACAGCCATGTATGCAGTCAAGTCACGTCTCCCGGTGACACATGTTCCACCAATATTGCTCTGTATGACGTAAGCAACTGTGGCTTCAATACCTAACTACGTAATACTCAGTAACAACCTCACACAGCCATGTATGCAGTCCAGTCACGTCTCCCGGTGACACATGTTCCACCCATATTGCTCTGTATGACGTAAGCAACTGTGGCTTCAATACCTAACTACGTAATACTCAGTAACAACCTTACACAGCCATGTATGCAGTCAAGTCACGTCTCCTGGTGACACATGTTCAACCAATATTGCTCTGTATGACGTAAGTAATTGTGCCTGAAATACCTCAATCTGCTTACATGTTACATTGGTTGTTATATTAGCAACTATATTCAATTTTTTCATACCATATTATTTAAAAATATTCATTGCTTGGTTACAATCTTAAAATTACCATGTATTATCGATTCAAAATACAAGAAGAAAAGATTCAAACAATATATCTATATAAATGTAATACGTGAAGCCGTTTTTTGTAAACACTACTACTCCCTTATTCATGGACAAAATTAAAAGTTTGAAATTTCATAAGATTCGTATCAGTTCATAATTTTTCAATAAGGTTTTAGTTTTTTTTTTTTTTTTCATATTTGTACTCTGAAGGGCACGGGAAGCCCTTAAAGTTCGTTTTTTGCCCATAAGATTAACATGGGAACAATTTATATTGAATTACAAAATAAAACAGCTATTGATAGTAAAACAGACAAACACATGTTAAAAGCTAGCTGAATAAAAGCAATTAAACTACTAACTGATACTGAAATATCAACACAATTCAATACTTGATGAAGATCGATGGATGAAATGCCAATATGATGTAATATGATTTTAATTTTCATTTGAAGTTACTCGGCAAATTCCCGCGGAGCAAGGGTTGATCGCCAGGTAATCTGATAAATGCAGCGCATTCTGCACGGGCCCTCTTGCATTAGAAAATCTTGGTACCTATTTTTATTATTATTTAAATATTTGTTTTAATTATTAACCATTTCACGAAGGTCTATGTTAAACTACCTATTAATTGTCCTTTCATTAATTACCAACATTAACTTTGTAGTACTGTATTCTCAGATAGTATTGAATATATTTATAATAGTTAAACAATTTTATTTTCCTTCTCCTCCCTCTACACATTGACATTAAGACAGAACTTTCACAAAATATATCTGATTTCAGATAGGCAACATAATTAAGAAAGGATTTTAATCATTCTTAATTATTTTAGAAGGATTTCGAAATCATATTAGGCTAAGAAACATTGAGTTTAAAATATCAAAACATTGATTTTAATTTTTCAGGTATACAATAAAATAACTAAGTTGATAAAAGCATCGTTATGAAGTGGATTTCAGAATTATTAAATGGTAATTGAGTTAAACTTTTCTATTTTAAATATAGAGATATAGACACAATTTACATCTTAAGTAGACTTAAATTGTTATTTAATGATACAATAAATGTTTGTATAAATGTTTTCTGTAGTAAACAGATCATGAAATAATACAAAAATCCATACCAATGGCATTAATTTGTTATTGTTTGATTATGTTAATTGAAATATGAAAAATGTAATTTTAGTAAGCTATTGTTTAAAATGGTAAGAGTAGTTTAAAAATTACTTTTAAACAAATATATAAAATTATAATAATCACAATATATTTAAAATAATAAGGTATTAATTAAATTATCATTTATAGTCATTAAAAAACAGTTTTTAAAAACGTGGTTCATATCAACAGTCTTATAATGTAAGGTAAACATGAGCTGAGAGGTTGATACGCAAAATGTTATTCTTGTTAATTGCTTTCCGAGTAACACGTTAACAGGTGAGATGTTTAATCCCCTCTTAGAATATCCATCAAAATAAAATACCCTCCGTCACAGCAGACCGTACTCAGCGAATTTCCAATGGAACTTAAAATTATTTACTTTCGCCATAAAATCACAATAGGAATGAGTATGTAGGTTTGCTGCCATGGGGTGTTATATAAAAATGTAGGTTAATCAAAAATTGATGAATGTAAACACCAAATTTTATCAAGACCTGGCACATTTTAATTTTTCCGATAAACCCCATGGAGGTGAGTATGTAGGTAAGCCACCATATGGGTTTTGTAAGCTAGTAAAAAATAATCCCAGTATAAATCAAGTAAACGGCAAGTTTGATTAAGTTATGACAATAAATAAGCAAGATAAAGAGTTTTGTTGTTTCCCATAAAAATAGCATGAGAAACACATTTTTTATCTTTCCGTAATCAGTTACGCTATATTCAAAAAAATTAAAATATTTAATTCTTTGTTTATTCAAGCTAAATGGTTCAGTTAAAATTGATAAATTAAAAACATTAAGGTAAAAATTAAAAAAAACAAACACATTTTGACCCTTTTAAAACTCCATAAAACCCCGTCACCGTAATGCGATCATTATTTTTAGCAAGCGCATGAAAATAGATCTAGTCTAACACCTCCATATGAAATTTTATTAAAATCGAATGTTCCTTTCAAAAGTTATTATATACCATGAACACATACAGTTTGTTAAAAAAAAATCTTTGACTATCTATGCATATTTATTTATATTCTAAAACTGGTAAATTTTATTAAATTTTTACTATTGACAACAAGCTGCAAAATTAAATTATCCAACCAATGACACCAAGTTTCTGATTACATAAATTTGACAACAAATAATGGAGTAATTGAGATTTTCGTCCATAAAAACATTAATTTTCCATCATAATGCATGCAAATTTAGGTCAATTTAGAATATAAATCACAATTACTCCGTTATTTCTTGTCAGATTTTTACAAACTTGGTATTATTGGTTAGAAACATAATGTTTTCAACTTTTTTGTCACTTGCAAAATTTTGATACAATTTACTGGTTTTGAGATGTTTTAAATTGAAAAGATTGAATAGCCACCATTTTGAAAATACAAGTAGGAAAAAATATATACGATACATTTTATATGAAAATAAACACTGTGATTATAATCATATTGTTTATATAATTATAATTATAGCAGCCCTAAAATGTGAATCCTTGTTAAAACTTGTTTTACAGTAGCCAGAAAGCCCATGCAATCAGTTTTCCTCAGTTAAACAATTGGAAACGGACCTAGCTATTATTGGTTATCAGTGGAACAACTTTGATAATTGGGTTCAACTACCAGAGTCAGACAGCAGTAGTAACAATTAGGATTAGTAACTTCTAAACTCCAAAACTTTTCTCTACTTTTCCATGTGTAGTTTAATAATTAAAGAATCATAAAAGGCAAATAATATTGCAAGTTTGTCATTTATGTTCAAATTACTTCATTCTTTTATTTACCATACCAGAAAATCTTTAAACTTCATAATCTAGGCTGAAAAAATGTTTAGATACCTGATCACAAAAACATATTCAGGCCAAAATTCCAAAGTAATGCAAAACTAAAAAAATCTTCGGGTGTTCAAGGTGGTGGTAGGGGGGGGGAGGCAGGAAATGACGCCACCACAGACCAGCGAGTCTCTGTCGAGGTGAGGAAGCTCAAGCCTCTCACTTGGGAGTAATATAAATATAAATCATTATTAGTAACTAGGAACAAAGCCCGTTGTGGTTAAATACAGCGATCTCTAGAAAAATTGTACCTATATGCTATTTCCGGTGAGATAAATAAAAAATTGTAGTATTTGTTTTCAATATTGAAAGAAAGAATATTTCAGAAAAAAGTTATTTTCTATTAGATAATTCCCTGAGAATATTAGTTTGTATACTGCTGTGCCCTCACCAACTGTTACATTAGAATTCAGGTTCTCTACATAAATTTTGAACTGGCAGTCAAAAAGTTTTGCTGCAGCTTCAATTTCGACATTACCGGCATATTTCCCATCTTCAGTCATTAGATTTTTATAATCTGTTGCATTTTGTATTGGTAATCTATATGTTTTATCTCCTACTATAAAAGAGCAATAGGAGTACCAGTTACTTACTACTTCATCAATTATTTTGGTTCGTATTTAAGCGTACCTAGATTGTGTTGAATGGCATAGAAAAGATAAACTTCTAAACAAACAGTTTCCATCGCGATCTATATTATAAATGGTAAAATTATTCATTTTCAGAACAATTAAAAATTCATACTTGTAATTATTAAATTTAGTTCAGTTTTATATCAATTTAGTTTGATTTTATTTAATTTAGTTTTGAAATAACAATTTATGATTGTAAAAATCACATACCGCTTAAATCCACACACTGTTTTAGCACATAACTGTCTTTAAACGCCAATAAAACGTAAGGAACTCACAACCACAAATGCCAAATGTAAACAACAAAATGTAAACAAAGAAAAGTCAAGGACACAACAATGCATCAATCAGCTGTTAAATTAATAACATGTGTTCCATGATCAGACACAGTTTAAAGGAAAAAAACTGTTTAGCTTTTTAACTTTTTTACCATAACTCCAAAGCAAAACATCAACTTTCACATTTTTTAGTAAATATCCATAGACCAAGCTTTTCGGCAATACATAAAAGATTATTAAAATCAGTCCAGTACTCTAGATTTAGCTGTACAAAGTTTAATAAAAATATCGCTACCACAGTATTTTTTCAACGCAAACAAATTGGTAGTAGCTTTGTTTTTTTGTAAATAACTTTTTAACGATGAGGAAATCGACCAAAGTGGATTGTAATTTTCTGAAAGAGAATTAAATTTCCTACAAAATACTTTTATGCATTTCTTGAATAACTGCAATAAAAGCAGCCAAAAATTGCCTTCAAATGAAAAAATCGTAAAAACCATTTTTCTTTATTTTTTCACCATAAATACTAAAAACATCAAACTTTCATATTTTTTGGCAATTCTACTGGATGAGAGCTTTCCAACGACATTTTAAAAATTAAAATCGGTGCAGTGGAACTCCAGATTCGATTGCCCAAAGATTTTCAAAACTGAATTTTCAACGCAAATAAATTGGTAGTAGCTTTGTTTTTTTGTATATAACTTTTGAAAGGTGAGGAAATCGACCAAAGTGGATGGTGATTTTCTGAAAGAGAATTTAATTTCCTACATATTATTATATGCATTTCTAGAATAACCGCAATAAAAGCAGCAAAAAATTGCCTTCAAATGAAAAAATTGTAAAAACCCGTTTTCAATGTATTTCTTATGAAAAACATGTTTTTTAATTCTTTCACCATAAAAACTAAAAAACATCAATATTTCATATTTTTTGGCAAATATACAGGATGAAAGCTTTCCAACGACATCTTGAAAATTAAAATCGGTCCAGTGGAACTCCACATTCGATTGCCCAAAGATTTCTCTTAACTCAGTATTTTTGAAACGCAAACAAAACTGGTAGTGGCTTTGGTTTTTTGTAAATAACTTATGAATGGTGAGTAAATCGGACAAAGTGGATGGTGTTTTTCTGAAAGAGAATTAAATTTCCTACAAATTACTATTGAGCATTTCTTGAATAACCGCAATAAAGGCAGCCAAAAATTGCCTTTAAATGAAAAAAATCGTAAAAACCTGTTTCCAATGTATTTCTTAAGGGAAACATGTTTTTTTTATTATTTCACCATAAATACCAAGAAAAATTAAACTTTCATATTTTTTGGCAAATCTACAGGATTAGAGCTTTCCAACGACATCTTAAAAATTAAAATCGGTCCGGTGGAACTCCAGAATCAATTCTGCCAAGGTTGATTTTCAAAACTGAATTATTATAAGAATAGATATGTTATTATCATAATTGATTGGTCGACGTTTGGCTATATACCAAATACATAGCTAAACATGTAGGTAAATAAATGTAAATATAAAATTTTTATTTGTGTGTTCCCTTTAAAACGTATATACTTATATATATATATTATATATATATATATATATATATTATATATATATATATATATTATATATATATATATTATATATATATATTATATATATTAATTATATATTGTGGCAATACAACCTCCAGGTTTGGGTTTGGAACATGCAGTTCAGCAGGACTGAGGTCAATAGCTAGTTGATTGATGGGAAAGTTTTACACAGAAAAGCACTCTGTAGGGTTATGGAAGCAAACATATTAGCGGTTCCCAGGGGAGGATCTGATCCAATGTCGTTATGTTTTAGTAACACTAGGTGAGTGTGGAATAAATACTTACCAAAAAGAATAATTTATTTGTGAAATATATCTCAAAAATTTATATACACATTAAAATAGTAGTTTCTGCAACGATTGCATGATGAATGAGTTCAAGCCAAGAGTGAATGTGTGTGTTTCTTAGGTATAAGGAACACAAGCGAAGCAATGCTGAAAACAAGCGTTACATATATAGACATTTGCTGCATACATACATCTACTTTATATGCCACCAACTTAAATTTGGCAAATAACTGTAATACACATATCGACAATTTATAGGTTATAGTCAAACACCCATAAAAACGCAGCAAAACAGATGTCGCTTGACCAAATCGTACTGTTTGCTAACATATAATCACACTCTTTTGAGGTCAGGCATATAAAGAAAATAAAACATGAATCTTAATAGAAAAATCATCTGATGTGTGTATTGTGTAATCTCGATTACAACACTATCATTGATACAGAACCAAATATAAAGAGACATCAGATGTAAACGGTTTTTATTTTTGTTGTTGAAAGTCAGAAAAACAAAGGACGAATCTTAGGATCACTTCTCTTGATCTATAGGGAAGCACTCTTTCTACAATCCAAATGTAAAAATAATCCAATTTGTTTACAAAAGACTAAACAATAACAAAATTTGCATAATTAATTAGCGTGTCAGCGTTCTCACTTACCCATAAGGATATCTCTCGTTATTTGGTTTTTATACATTGACACCACTTTAGTGAAATGCCGAGCTCTCATTAGTCCACAACGCGAATTTTAATTTGAAGCCTGACCGTTTAAGACCTCACTTGGCAACGGGTTGGGATTTGGATTTGGTCCAATAATGTAGCTCTTAAAATGTCACTTGTAAAATCTTTATTGGTATCTACTGCATCGGTCGAAGATAAACCGTAGAACCTTGGATACCATCGACTGATGGGCTATTAATTAACAGTCCTATTTAAGCCGAATGACGGCCTTAGTCAGTAATAAGACTTCAAGATCGTGCCACAATCATCCTACATTCACCTCTCATTTTACTACTTTTCTATACTAATTTTACTTACACATAATCAATGGAACTTATCTACCATATTTAGCATTTATTTTTTTGTTATTTCTTGTAAGATGGCTTCCCACAAAAGAAGATAAATAAATAAGTAATAAAATTATGATAATGAATTTTAATTGACTATGTTGTCGTTACCTGATCCTCTTGGCTTTATTGCACTCAGCACAATATAGACACTTAGACAGTATTAGAAAAAATCAGATGGCACCACTAACATTCATTACAACAAGTGTAATAAATCCCGGACCACAATAGAGGAGACACGCAATCACCTCGCGGCGCTGGCCCGTGGCTGGGGTCCAGACACTGCCATCAGTCTTGTAGGACGAGGAGACACGCAATCACCTCGCGGCGCTGGCCCGTGGCTGGGGTCCAGACACTGCCATCAGTCTTGTAGGACGAGGAGACACGCAATCACCTCGCGGCGCTGGCCCGTGGCCGCGGTCCAGACACTGCCATCAGTCTTGTAGGACGAGGAGACACGCAATCACCTCGCGGCGCTGGCCCGTGGCCGCGGTCCAGACACTGCCATCAGTCTTGTAGGACGAGGAGACAAGCAATCACCTCGCGGCGCTGGCCCGTGGCTGGGGTCCAGACACTGCCATCAGTCTTGTAGGACGAGGAGACACGCAATCACCTCGCGGCGCTGGCCCGTGGCTGGGGTCCAGACACTGCCATCAGTCTTGTAGGACGAGGAGACACGCAATCACCTAGCGGCGCTGGCCCGTGGCCGCGGTCCAGACACTGCCATCAGTCTTGTAGGACGAGGAGACAAGCAATCAACTCGCGGCGCTGGCCCGTGGCCGCGGTCCAGACACTGCCATCAGTCTTGTAGGACGAGGAGACACGCAATCACCTCAGGCGCTGGCCCGTGGCTGGGGTCCAGACACTGCCATCAGTCTTGTAGGACGAGGAGACACGCAATCACCTCGCGGCGCTGGCCCGTGGCTGGGGTCCAGACACTGCCATCAGTCTTGTAGGACGAGGAGACACGCAATCACCTCGCGGCGCTGGCCCGTGGCTGGGGTCCAGACACTGCCATCAGTCTTGTAGGACGAGGAGACACGCAATCACCTCGCGGCGCTGGCCCGTGGCCGCGGTCCAGACACTGCCATCAGTCTTGTAGGACGAGGAGACACGCAATCACCTCGCGGCGCTGGCCCGTGGCCGCGGTCCAGTCACTGCCATCAGTCTTGTAGGACGAAAGGCAAGCAATCACCTCGCGGCGCTGGCCCGTGGCTGGGGTCCAGACACTGCCATCAGTCTTGTAGGACGAGGAGACACGCAATCACCTCGCGGCGCTGGCCCGTGGCCGCGGTCCAGACACTGCCATCAGTCTTGTAGGACGAGGAGACACGCAATCACCTCGCGGCGCTGGCCCGTGGCCGCGGTCCAGTCACTGCCATCAGTCTTGTAGGACGAAAAGACAAGCAATCACCTCGCGGCGCTGGCCCGTGGCTGGGGTCCAAGTCACTGCCATCAGTCTTGTAGGACGAGGAGACAAGCAATCACCTCGCGGCGCTGGCCCGTGGCCGCGGTCCAAGTCACTGCCATCAGTCTTGTAGGACGAGGAGACAAGCAATCACCTCGCGGCGCTGGCCCGTGGCCGCGGTCCAGTCACTGCCATCAGTCTTGTAGGACGAGGAGACAAGCAATCACCTCGCGGCGCTGGCCCGTGGCTGGGGTAGAGTCACTGCCATCAGTCTTGTAGGACGAGGAGACAAGCAATCACCTCGCGGCGCTGGCCCGTGGCCGCGGTCCAGTCACTGCCATCAGTCTTGTAGGACGAGGAGACACGCAATCACCTCGCGGCGCTGGCCCGTGGCTGGGGACCAGTCAATGCCATCAGTCTTGTAGGACGAGGAGACACGCAATCACCTCGCGGCGCTGGCCCGTGGCTGGGGTCCAGTCACTGCCATCAGTCTTGTAGGACGAAGAGACACGCAATCACCTCGCGGCGCTGGCCCGTGGCTGGGGTCCAGTCACTGCCATCAGTCTTGTAGGACGAGGAGACACGCAATCACCTCGCGGCGCTGGCCCGTGGCCGCGGTCTAGACACTGCCATCAGTCTTGTAGGACGAGGAGACAAGCAATCACCTCGCGGCGCTGGCCCATGGCCGCAGTCCAGTAACTGCCATCAGTCTTGTAGGACGAGGAGACACGCAATCACCTCGCGGCGCTGGCCCGTGGCCGCGGTCCAGACACTGCCATCAGTCTTGTAGGACGAGGAGACAAGCAATCACCTCGCGGCGCTGGCCCGTGGCCGCGGTCCAGACACTGCCATCAGTCTTGTAGGACGAGGAGACACGCAATCACCTCGCGGTGCTGGCCCGTGGCTGGGGTCCAGTCACTGCCATCAGTCTTGTAGGACGAGGAGACAAGCAATCACCTCGCGGCGCTGGCCCGTGGCCGCGGTCCAAGTCAATGCCATCAGTCTTGTAGGACGAGGAGACAAGCAATCACCTCGCGGCGCTGGCCCGTGGCCGCGGTCCAGACACTGCCATCAGTCTTGTAGGACGAGGAGACAAGCAATCACCTCGCGGCGCTGGCCCGTGGCCGCGGTCCAGACACTGCCATCAGTCTTGTAGGACGAGGAGACAAGCAATCACCTCGCGGCGCTGGCCCGTGGCCGCGGTCCAGACACTGCCATCAGTCTTGTAGGACGGGGAGACAAGCAATCACCTCGCGGCGCTGGCCCGTGGCCGCGGTCCAGACACTGCCATCAGTCTTGTAGGACGAGGAGACAAGCAATCACCTCGCGGCGCTGGCCCGTGGCCGCGGTCCAGACACTGCCATCAGTCTTGTAGGACGAGGAGACAAGCAATCACCTCGCGGTGCTGGCCCGTGGCCGCGGTCCAGACACTGCCATCAGTCTTGTAGGACGAGGAGACAAGCAATCACCTCGCGGCGCTGGCCCGTGGCCGCGGTCCAGTCACTGCCATCAGTCTTGTAGGACGAGGAGACAAGCAATCACCTCGCGGCGCTGGCCCGTGGCCGCGGTCCAGACACTGCCATCAGTCTTGTAGGACGAGCAGACAAGCAATCTCCTCGCGGCGCTGGCCCGTGGCCGCGGTCCAAGTCACTGCCATCAGTCTTGTAGGACGAGGAGACAAGCAATCACCTCGCGGTGCTGGCCCGTGGCCGCGGTCCAGACACTGCCATCAGTCTTGTAGGACGAGGAGACAAGCAATCACCTCGCGGCGCTGGCCCGTGGCCGCGGTCCAGTCACTGCCATCAGTCTTGTAGGACGAGGAGACACGCAATCACCTCGCGGCGCTGGCCCGTGGCCGCGGTCCAGTCACTGCCATCAGTCTTGTAGGACGAGGAGACAAGCAATCACCTCGCGGCGCTGGCCCGTGGCCGCGGTCCAGACACTGCCATCAGTCTTGTAGGACGAGGAGACAAGCAATCACCTCGCGGCGCTGGCCCGTGGCCGCGGTCCAGACACTGCCATCAGTCTTGTAGGACGAGGAGACAAGCAATCACCTCGTGGCGCTGGCCCGTGGCCGCGGTCCAGACATTGCCATCAGTCTTGTAGGACGAGGAGACAAGCAATCACCTCGCGGCGCTGGCCCGTGGCCGCGGTCCAGTCACTGCCATCAGTCTTGTAGGACGAGGAGACACGCAATCACCTCGCGGCGCTGGCCCGTGGCCGCGGTCCAGTCACTGCCATCAGTCTTGTAGGACGAGGAGACAAGCAATCACCTCGCGGCGCTGGCCCGTGGCTGGGGTCCAGTCACTGCCATCAGTCTTGTAGGACGAGGAGACAAGCAATCACCTCGCGGCGCTGGCCCGTGGCTGGGGTCCAGTCACTGCCATCAGTCTTGTAGGACGAGGAGACAAGCAATCACCTCGCGGCGCTGGCCCGTGGCTGGGGTCCAGTCACTGCCATCAGTCTTGTAGGACGAGGAGACAAGCAATCACCTCGTGGCGCTGGCCCGTGGCTGGGGTCCAGTCACTGCCATCAGTCTTGTAGGACGAGGAGACAAGCAATCACCTCGTGGCGCTGGCCCGTGGCTGGGGTCCAGTCACTGCCATCAGTCTTGTAGGACGAGGAGACAAGCAATCACCTCGTGGCGCTGGCCCGTGGCTGGGGTCCAGTCACTGCCATCAGTCTTGTAGGACGAGGAGACAAGCAATCACCTCGCGGCGCTGGCCCGTGGCTGGGGTCCAGTCACTGCCATCAGTCTTGTAGGACGAGGAGACAAGCAATCACCTCGTGGCGCTGGCCCGTGGCTGGGGTCCAGTCACTGCCATCAGTCTTGTAGGACGAGGAGACAAGCAATCACCTCGCGGCGCTGGCCCGTGGCCGCGGTCCAATCACTGCCATCAGTCTTGTAGGACGAGGAGACACGCAATCACCTCGCGGCGCTGGCCCGTGGCCGCGGTCCAGTCACTGCCATCAGTCTTGTAGGACGAGGAGACAAGCAATCACCTCGCGGCGCTGGCCCGTGGCCGCGGTCCAGTCACTGCCATCAGTCTTGTAGGACGAGGAGACAAGCAATCACCTCGCGGCGCTGGCCCGTGGCCGCGGTCCAGACACTGCCATCAGTCTTGTAGGACGAGGAGACACGCAATCACCTCGCGGCGCTGGCCCGTGGCTGGGGTCCAAGTCACTGCCATCAGTCTTGTAGGACGAGGAAACACGCAATCACCTCGCGGCGCTGGCCCTTGGCTGGGGTCCAAGTCACTGCCATCAGTCTTGTAGGACGAGGAGACAAGCAATCACCTCGCGGCGCTGGCCCGTGGCTGGGGTCCAAGTCACTGCCATCAGTCTTGTAGGACGAGGAGACACGCAATCACCTCGCGGCGCTGGGCTGTGGCCGCGGTCCAGACACTGCCATCAGTCTTGTAGGACGAGGAGACACGCAATCACCTCGCGGCGCTGGCCCGTGGCCGCGGTCCAGTCACTGCCATCAGTCTTGTAGGACGAGGAGACACGCAATCACCTCGCGGCGCTGGCCCGTGGCCGTGGTCTAGACACTGCCATTAGTCTTGTAGGACGAAGAGACACGCAATCACCTCGCGGCGCTGGCCCCTTGGCTGGGGTCAAAGTCACTGCCATCAGTCTTGTAGGACGAGGAGACAAGCAATCACCTCGCGGCGCTAGCCCGTGGCTGGGGTCCAAGTCACTGCCATCAGTCTTGTAGGACGAGGAGACACGCAATCACCTCGCGGCGCTGGCCCGTGGCCGCGGTCCAGACACTGCCATCAGTCTTGTAGGACGAGGAGACACGCAATCACCTCGCGGCGCTGGCCCGTGGCCGCGGTCCAGTCACTGCCATCAGTCTTGTAGGACGAGGAGACACGAAATCACCTCGCGGTGCTGGCCCGTGGCCGCGGTCCAGACACTGTCATCAGTCTTGTAGGACGAGGAGACAAGCAATCACCTCGCGGCGCTGGCCCGTGGCCGCGGTCCAAGTCACTGCCATCAGTCTTGTAGGACGAGGAGACAAGCAATCACCTCGCGGCGCTGGCCCGTGGCCGCGGTCCAGACACTGCCATCAGTCTTGTAGGACGAGGAGACAAGCAATCACCTCGCGGCGCTGGCCCGTGGCCGCGGTCCAGACACTGCCATCAGTCTTGTAGGACGAGGAGACAAGCAATCACCTCGCGGCGCTGGCCCGTGGCCGCGGTCCAGACACTGCCATCAGTCTTGTAGGACGAGGAGACAAGCAATCACCTCGCGGCGCTGGCCCGTGGCCGCGGTCCAGACACTGCCATCAGTCTTGTAGGACGAGGAGACAAGCAATCACCTCGCGGCGCTGGCCCGTGGCCGCGGTCCAGACACTGCCATCAGTCTTGTAGGACGAGGAGACAAGCAATCACCTCGCGGCGCTGGCCCGTGGCCGCGGTCCAGTCACTGCCATCAGTCTTGTAGGACGAGGAGACAAGCAATCACCTCGCGGCGCTGGCCCGTGGCCGCGGTCCAGACACTGCCATCAGTCTTGTAGGACGAGCAGACAAGCAATCTCCTCGCGGCGCTGGCCCGTGGCCGCGGTCCAAGTCACTGCCATCAGTCTTGTAGGACGAGGAGACAAGCAATCACCTCGCGGTGCTGGCCCGTGGCCGCGGTCCAGACACTGCCATCAGTCTTGTAGGACGAGGAGACAAGCAATCACCTCGCGGCGCTGGCCCGTGGCCGCGGTCCAGTCACTGCCATTAGTCTTGTAGGACGAGGAGACACGCAATCACCTCGCGGCGCTGGCCCGTGGCCGCGGTCCAGTCACTGCCATCAGTCTTGTAGGACGAGGAGACAAGCAATCACCTCGCGGCGCTGGCCCGTGGCCGCGGTCCAGACACTGCCATCAGTCTTGTAGGACGAGGAGACAAGCAATCACCTCGCGGCGCTGGCCCGTGGCCGCGGTCCAGACACTGCCATCAGTCTTGTAGGACGAGGAGACAAGCAATCACCTCGTGGCGCTGGCCCGTGGCCGCGGTCCAGACATTGCCATCAGTCTTGTAGGACGAGGAGACAAGCAATCACCTCGCGGCGCTGGCCCGTGGCCGCGGTCCAGTCACTGCCATCAGTCTTGTAGGACGAGGAGACACGCAATCACCTCGCGGCGCTGGCCCGTGGCCGCGGTCCAGTCACTGCCATCAGTCTTGTAGGACGAGGAGACAAGCAATCACCTCGCGGCGCTGGCCCGTGGCTGGGGTCCAGTCACTGCCATCAGTCTTGTAGGACGAGGAGACAAGCAATCACCTCGCGGCGCTGGCCCGTGGCTGGGGTCCAGTCACTGCCATCAGTCTTGTAGGACGAGGAGACAAGCAATCACCTCGCGGCGCTGGCCCGTGGCTGGGGTCCAGTCACTGCCATCAGTCTTGTAGGACGAGGAGACAAGCAATCACCTCGTGGCGCTGGCCCGTGGCTGGGGTCCAGTCACTGCCATCAGTCTTGTAGGACGAGGAGACAAGCAATCACCTCGTGGCGCTGGCCCGTGGCTGGGGTCCAGTCACTGCCATCAGTCTTGTAGGACGAGGAGACAAGCAATCACCTCGTGGCGCTGGCCCGTGGCTGGGGTCCAGTCACTGCCATCAGTCTTGTAGGACGAGGAGACAAGCAATCACCTCGCGGCGCTGGCCCGTGGCTGGGGTCCAGTCACTGCCATCAGTCTTGTAGGACGAGGAGACAAGCAATCACCTCGTGGCGCTGGCCCGTGGCTGGGGTCCAGTCACTGCCATCAGTCTTGTAGGACGAGGAGACAAGCAATCACCTCGCGGCGCTGGCCCGTGGCCGCGGTCCAATCACTGCCATCAGTCTTGTAGGACGAGGAGACACGCAATCACCTCGCGGCGCTGGCCCGTGGCCGCGGTCCAGTCACTGCCATCAGTCTTGTAGGACGAGGAGACAAGCAATCACCTCGCGGCGCTGGCCCGTGGCCGCGGTCCAGTCACTGCCATCAGTCTTGTAGGACGAGGAGACAAGCAATCACCTCGCGGCGCTGGCCCGTGGCCGCGGTCCAGACACTGCCATCAGTCTTGTAGGACGAGGAGACACGCAATCACCTCGCGGCGCTGGCCCGTGGCTGGGGTCCAAGTCACTGCCATCAGTCTTGTAGGACGAGGAAACACGCAATCACCTCGCGGCGCTGGCCCTTGGCTGGGGTCCAAGTCACTGCCATCAGTCTTGTAGGACGAGGAGACAAGCAATCACCTCGCGGCGCTGGCCCGTGGCTGGGGTCCAAGTCACTGCCATCAGTCTTGTAGGACGAGGAGACACGCAATCACCTCGCGGCGCTGGGCTGTGGCCGCGGTCCAGACACTGCCATCAGTCTTGTAGGACGAGGAGACACGCAATCACCTCGCGGCGCTGGCCCGTGGCCGCGGTCCAGTCACTGCCATCAGTCTTGTAGGACGAGGAGACACGCAATCACCTCGCGGCGCTGGCCCGTGGCCGTGGTCTAGACACTGCCATTAGTCTTGTAGGACGAAGAGACACGCAATCACCTCGCGGCGCTGGCCCCTTGGCTGGGGTCAAAGTCACTGCCATCAATCTTGTAGGACGAGGAGACAAGCAATCACCTCGCGGCGCTAGCCCGTGGCTGGGGTCCAAGTCACTGCCATCAGTCTTGTAGGACGAGGAGACACGCAATCACCTCGCGGCGCTGGCCCGTGGCCGCGGTCCAGACACTGCCATCAGTCTTGTAGGACGAGGAGACACGCAATCACCTCGCGGCGCTGGCCCGTGGCCGCGGTCCAGTCACTGCCATCAGTCTTGTAGGACGAGGAGACACGAAATCACCTCGCGGTGCTGGCCCGTGGCCGCGGTCCAGACACTGCCATCAGTCTTGTAGGACGAGGAGACACGCAATCACCTCGTGGCGCTGGCCCGTGGCTGGGGTTAAAGTCACTGCCATCAGTCTTGTAGGACGAGGAGACACGCAATCACCTCGCGGCGCTTGCCCGTGGCCGCGTACCAGACACTGCCATCAGTCTTGTAGGACGAGGAGACAAGCAATCACCTCGCGGCGCTGGCCCGTGGCCGCGGTCCAGACACTGCCATCAGTCTTGTAGGACGAGGAGACACGCAATCACCTCGCGGCGCTGGCCTGTGGCCGCGGTCCAGACCGCGAGGAGACAAGCAATCACCTCGCGGCGCTGGCCCGTGGCCGCTTCCAGACACTGCCATCACTCTTGTAGGACGAGGAGACAAGCAATCACCTCGCGGCGCTGGCCCGTGGCCGCGGTCCAGTCACTGCCATCAGTCTTGTAGGACGAGGAGACACGCAATCACCTCGCGGCGCTGGCCCGTGGCCGCGGTCCAGACACTGCCATCAGTCTTGTAGGACAAGGAGACACGCAATCACCTCGCGGCGCTGGCCCGTGGCCGCGGTCCAGACACTGCCATCAGTCTTGTAGGACGAAGAGACACGCAATCACCTCGCGGCGCTGGCCCGTGGCTGGGGTCCAAGTCACTGCCATCAGTCTTGTAGGACGAGGAGACAAGCAATCACCTCGCGGCGCTGGCCCGTGGCTGGGGTCCAAGTCACTGCCATCAGTCTTGTAGGACGAGGAGACACGCAATCACCTCGCGGCGCTGGCCCGTGGCCGCGGTCCAGACACTGCCATCAGTCTTGTAGGACGAAGAGACAAGCAATCACCTCGCGGCGCTGGCCCGTGGCTGGGGTCAGGGTCACTGCCATCAGTCTTGTAGGACGAGGAGACAAGCAATCAAATCGCGGCGCTGGCCCGTGGCCGCGGTCCAAGTCACTGCCATCAGTCTTGTAGGACGAGGAGACAAGCAATCACCTCGCGGCGCTGGCCCGTGGCTGGGGTCCAAGACACTGCCATCAGTCTTGTAGGACGAGGAGACAAACAATCACCTCGCGGCGCTGGCCCGTGGCTGGGGTCCAAGTCACTGCCATCAGTCTTGTAGGACGAGGAGACAAGCAATCACCTCGCGGCGCTGGCCCGTGGCTGGGGTCCAAGTCACTGCCATCAGTCTTGTAGGACGAGGATACACGCAATCACCTCGCGGCGCTGGCCCGTGGCTGGGGTTAAAGTCACTGCCATCAGTCTTGTAGGACGAGGAGACACGCAATCACCTCGCGGCGCTGGCCCGTGGCCGCGGTCCAGACACTGCCATCAGTCTTGTAGGACGAGGAGACAAGCAATCACCTCGCGGCGCTGGCCCGTGGCCGCGGTCCAGACACTGCCATCAGTCTTGTAGGACGAGGAGACACGCAATCACCTCGTGGCGCTGGCCTGTGGCCGCGGTCCAGACGACGAGGAGACAAGCAATCACCTCGCGGCGCTGGCCCGTGGCCGCTTCCAGACACTGCCATCAGTCTTGTAGGACGAGGAGACAAGCAATCACCTCGCGGCGCTGGCCCGTGGCCGCGGTCCAGTCACTGCCATCAGTCTTGTAGGACGAGGAGACACGCAATCACCTCGCGGCGCTGGCCCATGGCCGCGGTCCAAGTCACTGCCATCAGTCTTGTAGGACGAGGAGACACGCAGTCACCTCGCGGCGCTGGCCCGTGGCCGCGGTCCAAGTCACTGCCATCAGTCTTGTAGGACGAGGAGACACGCAATCACCTCGCGGCGCTGGCCCGTGGCCGCGGTCCAAGTCACTGCCATCAGTCTTGTAGGACGAGGAGACAAGCAATCACCTCGCGGCGCTGGACCGTGGCTGGGGTCCAAGTCACTGCCATCAGTCTTGTAGGACGAGGAGACAAGCAATCACCTCGCGGCGCTGGCCCGTGGCCGCGGTCCAAGTCACTGCCATCAGTCTTGTAGGACGAGGAGACAAGCAATCACCTCGCGGCGCTGGCCCGTGGCCGCGGTCCAGTCACTGCCACCAGTCTTGTAGGACGAGGAGACACGCAATCACCTCGCGGCGCTGGCCCGTGGCCGCGGTCCAGTCACTGCCATCAGTCTTGTAGGACGAGGAGACAAGCAATCACCTCGCGGCACTGGCCCGTGGCTGGGGTCCAGTCACTGCCATCAGTCTTGTAGGACGAGGAGACAAGCAATCACCTCGCGGCGCTGGCCCGTGGCTGGGGTCCAGTCATTGCCATCAGTCTTGTAGGACGAGGAGACAAGCAATCACCTCGCGGCGCTGGCCCGTGGCTGGGGTCCAGTCACTGCCATCAGTCTTGTAGGACGAGGAGACAAGCAATCACCTCGTGGCGCTGGCCCGTGGCTGGGGTCCAGTCACTGCCATCAGTCTTGTAGGACGAGGAGACAAGCAATCACCTCGTGGCGCTGGCCCGTGGCTGGGGTTTAGTCACTGCCATCAGTCTTGTAGGACGAGGAGACAAGCAATCACCTCGTGGCGCTGGCCCGTGGCTGGGGTCCAGTCACTGCCATCAGTCTTGTAGGACGAGGAGACAAGCAATCACCTCGCGGCGCTGGCCCGTGGCTGGGGTCCAGTCACTGCCATCAGTCTTGTAGGACGAGGAGACAAGCAATCACCTCGTGGCGCTGGCCCGTGGCTGGGGTCCAGTCACTGCCATCAGTCTTGTAGGACGAGGAGACAAGCAATCACCTCGCGGCGCTGGCCCGTGGCCGCGGTCCAGTCACTGCCATCAGTCTTGTAGGACGAGGAAACACGCAATCACCTCGCGGCGCTGGCCCGTGGCCGCGGTCTAGACACTGCCATTAGTCTTGTAGGACGAAGAGACACGCAATCACCTCGCGGCGCTGGCCCGTGGCTGGGGTCAAAGTCACTGCCATCAGTCTTGTAGGACGAGGAGACAAGCAATCACCTCGCGGCGCTAGCCCGTGGCTGGGGTCCAAGTCACTGCCATCAGTCTTGTAGGACGAGGAGACACGCAATCACCTCGCGGCGCTGGCCCGTGGCCGCGGTCCAGTCACTGCCATCAGTCTTGTAGGACGAGGAGACACGCAATCACCTCGCGGCGCTGGCCCGTGGCCGCGGTCCAGACACTGCCATCAGTCTTGTAGGACGAGGAGACACGCAATCACCTCGTGGCGCTGGCCCGTGGCTGGGGTTAAAGTCACTGCCATCAGTCTTGTAGGACGAGGAGACACGCAATCACCTCGCGGCGCTGGCCTGTGGCCGCTTTCAGACACTGCCATCAGTCTTGTAGGACGAGGAGACAAGCAATCACCTCGCGGCGCTGGCCCGTGGCCGCGGTCCAGACACTGCCATCAGTCTTGTAGGACGAGGAGACACGCAATCACCTCGCGGCGCTGGCCCGTGGCCGCTTTCAGACACTGCCATCAGTCTTGTAGGACGAGGAGACAAGCAATCACCTCGCGGCGCTGGCCCGTGGCCGCTTTCAGACACTGCCATCAGTCTTGTAGGACGAGGAGACAAGCAATCACCTCGCGGCGCTGGCCCGTGGCCGCGGTCCAGACACTGCCATCAGTCTTGTAGGACGAGGAGACACGCAATCACCTCGCGGCGCTGGCCCGTGGCCGCGGTCCAGACACTGCCATCAGTCTTGTAGGACGAGGAGACACGCAATCACCTCGCGGCGCTGGCCCGTGGCCGCGGTCCAGACACTGCCATCAGTCTTGTAGGACGAAGAGACAAGCAATCACCTCGCGGCGCTGGCCCGTGGCTGGGGTCCAAGTCACTGCCATCAGTCTTGTAGGACGAGGAGACAAGCAATCACCTCGCGGCGCTGGCCCGTGGCTGAAGTCTAAGTCACTGCCATCAGTCTTGTAGGACGAGGAGACACGCAATCACCTCGCGGCGCTGGCCCGTGGCCGCGGTCCAGACACTGCCATCAGTCTTGTAGGACGAAGAGACAAGCAATCACCTCGCGGCGCTGGCCCGTGGCTGGGCTCCAAGTCACTGCCATCAGTCTTGTAGGACGAGGAGACAAGCAATCACCTCGCGGCGCTGGCCCGTGGCCGCGGTCCAAGTCACTGCCATCAGTCTTGTAGGACGAGGAGACAAGCAATCACCTCGCGGCGCTGGCCCGTGGCTGGGGTCCAAGACACTGCCATCAGTCTTGTAGGACGAGGAGACAAGCAATCACCTCGCGGCGCTGGCCCGTGGCTGGGGTCCAAGTCACTGCCATCAGTCTTGTAGGACGAGGAGACAAGCAATCACCTCGCGG
Source organism: Neoaliturus tenellus (assembly GCA_030545055.2). NCBI lineage: Eukaryota > Metazoa > Arthropoda > Insecta > Hemiptera > Cicadellidae > Neoaliturus > Neoaliturus tenellus. The sequence goes on along the minus strand of JAQYXR010000277.1, from coordinate 64,659 downwards.
CGCTGTCCCGTGGCTGGGGTCCAAGTCACTGCCATCAGTCTTGTAGGACGAGGAATCACGCAATCACCTCGCGGCCCTGGCCCGTGGCTGGGGTTAAAGTCACTGCCATCAGTCTTGTAGGACGAGGAGACACGCAATCACCTCGCGGCGGTGGCCCGTGGCCGCGGTCCAGACACTGCCATCAGTCTTGTAGGACGAGGAGACAAGCAATCACCTCGCGGCGCTGGCCCGTGGCCGCTGTCCAGACACTGCCATCAGTCTTGTAGGACGAGGAGACACGCAATCACCTCGCGGCGCTGGCCTGTGGCCGCGGTCCAGACGACGAGGAGACAAGCAATCACCTCGCGGCGCTGGCCCGTGGCCGCTTCCAGACACTGCCATCAGTCTTGTAGGACGAGGAGACAAGCAATCACCTCGCGGCGCTGGCCCGTGGCCGCGGTCCAGACACTGCCATCAGTCTTGTAGGACGAGGAGACACGCAATCACCTCGCGGCGCTGGCCCGTGGCCGCAGTCCAGACACTGCCATCAGTCTTGTAGGACGAAGAGACAAGCAATCACCTCGCGGCGCTGGCCCGTGGCTGGGGTCCAAGTCACTGCCATCAGTCTTGTAGGACGAGGAGACAAGCAATCACCTCGCGGTGCTGGCCCGTGGCTGGGGTCCAAGTCACTGCCATCAGTCTTGTAGGACGAGGAGACACGCAATCACCTCGCGGCGCTGGCCCGTGGCCGCGGTCCAGACACTGCCATCAGTCTTGTAGGACGAAGAGAGCAGCAATCACCTCGCGGCGCTGGCCCGTGGCTGGGGTCCAAGTCACTGCCATCAGTCTTGTAGGACGAGGAGACAAGCAATCACCTCGCGGCGCTGGCCCGTGGCCGCGGTCCAAGTCACTGCCATCAGTCTTGTAGGACGAGGAGACAAGCAATCACCTCGCGGCGCTGGCCCGTGGCTGGGGTCCAAGACACTGCCATCAGTCTTGTAGGACGAGGAGACAAGCAATCACCTCGCGGCGCTGGCCCGTGGCTGGGGTCCAAGTCACTGCCATCAGTCTTGTAGGACGAGGAGACAAGCAATCACCTCGCGGCGCTGGCCCGTGGCTGGGATCCAAGTCACTGCCATCAGTCTTGTAGGACGAGGAGACACGCAATCACCTCGCGGCGCTGGCCCGTGGCCGCGGTCCAGACACTGCCATCAGTCTTGTAGGACGAAGAGACACGCAATCACTTCGTGGCGCTGACCCGAGGCCGCGGTCCAGACACTGCCATCAGTGTTGTAGGACGAGGAGACAAGCAATCACCTCGCGGCGCTGGCCCGTGGCTGGAGTCCAAGTCACTGCCATCAGTCTTGTAGGACGAGGAGAAAAGCAATCACCTCGCGGCGCTGGCCCGTGGCTGGGGTCCAAGTCACTGCCATCAGTCTTGTAGGACGAGGAGACACGCAATCACCTCGCGGCGCTGGCCCGTGGCCGCGGTCCAGACACTGCCATCAGTCTTGTAGGACGAAGAGACAAGCAATCACCTCGCGGCGCTGGCCCGTGGCTGGGGTCCAAGTCAATGCCATCAGTCTTGTAGGACGAGGGGACAAGCAATCACCTCGCGGCGCTGGCCCGTGGCCGCGGTCCAGTCACTGCCATCAGTCTTGTAGGACGAGGAGACAAGCAATCACCTCGCGGCGCTGGCTCGTGGCCGCGGTCCAGTCACTGCCATCAGTCTTGTAGGACGAGGAGACAAGCAATCACCTCGCGGCGCTGGCCCATGGCCGCGGTCCAGTCACTGCCATCAGTCTTGTAGGACGAGGAGACACGCAATCACCTTTCGGCGCTGGCCCGTGGCTGCGGTCCAAGTCACTGCCATCAGTCTTGTAGGACGAGGAGATAAGCAATCACCTCGCGACTCTGGCCCGTGGCTGCGGTCCAAGTCACTGCCATCAGTCTTGTAGGACGAGGAGACAAGCAATCACCTCGCGGCGCTGGCCCGTGGCTGCGGTCCAGTCACTGCCATCAGTCTTGTAGGACGAGGAGACAAGCAATCACCTCGCGGCGCTGGCCCGTGGCTGCGGTCCAGTCACTGCTATCAGTCTTGTAGGACGAGGAGACAAGCAATCACCTCGCGGCGCTGGCCCGTGGCTGGGGTCCAGACAATGCCATCAGTCTTGTAGGACGAGGAGACACGCAATCACCTTGCGGCGCTGGCCCGTGGCTGCGGTCCAGTCACTGCCATCAGTCTTGTAGGACGAGGAGACAAGCAATCACCTCGCGGCGCTGGCCCGTGGCCGCGGTCCAGACACTGCCATCAGTCTTGTAGGACGAAGAGACAAGCAATCACCTCGCGGCGCTGGCCCGTGGCTGGGGTCCAGACACTGCCATCAGTCTTGTAGGACGAGGAGACACGCAATCACTTCGCGGCGCTGGCCCGTGGCTGGGGTCCAGACACTGCCATCAGTCTTGTATTACGAGGAGACAAGCAATCACCTCGCGGCGCTGGCCCGTGGCCGCGGTCCAGACACTGCCATCAGTGTTGTAGGACGAGGAGACACGCAATCACCTCGCGGCGCTGGCCCGTGGCTGCGGTCCAGTCACTGCCATCAGTCTTGTAGGACGAGGAGACAAGCAATCACCTCGTGGCGCTGGCCCGTGGCCGCGGTACAAGTCACTGCCATCAGTCTTGTAGGACGAGGAGACAAGCAATCACCTCGCGGCGCTGGCCCGTGGCTGGGGTCCAAGTCACTCCCATCAGTCTTGAAGGACGAGGAGACAAGCAATCACCTCGCGGCGCTGGCCTGTGGCTGGGGTCCAAGTCACTGCCATCAGTCTTGTAGGACGAGGAGACACGCAATCACCTCGCGGCGCTGGCCCGTGGCCGCGGTCCAGACACTGCCATCAGTCTTGTAGGACGAGGAGACACGCAATCACCTCGCGGCGCTGGCCCGTGGCCGTGGTCCAGACACTGCCATCAGTCTTGTAGGACGAGGAGACACGCAATCACCTCGCGGCGCTGGCCCGTGGCTGCGGTCCAGTCACTGCCATCAGTCTTGTAGGACGAGGAGACAAGCAATCACCTCGCGGCGCTGGCCCGTGGCCGCGGTACAAGTCACTGCCATCAGTCTTGTAGGACGAGGAGACAAGCAATCACCTCGCGGCGCTGGCCCGTGGCTGGGGTCCAAGTCACTCCCATCAGTCTTGAAGGACGAGGAGACAAGCAATCACCTCGCGGCGCTGGCCTGTGGCTGGGGTCCAAGTCACTGCCATCAGTCTTGTAGGACGAAGAGACAAGCAATCACCTCGCGGCGCTGGCCCGTGGCTGCGGTCCAGACACTGCCATCAGTCTTGTAGGACGAAGAGACAAGCAATCACCTCGCGGCGCTGGCCCGTGGCTGGGGTCCAGACACTGCCATTAGTCTTCTAGGACGAAGAGACAAGCAATCACCTCGCGGCGCTGGCCCGTGGCTGGGGCCCAGTCACTGCCATCAGTCTTGTAGGACGAGGAGACAAGCAATTACCTCGCGGCGCTGGCCCGTGGCCGCGGTATAGACACTGCCATCAGTCTTGTAGGACGAGGAGACACGCAATCACCTCGCGGCGCTGGCCCGTGGCTGGGGTCCAGACACTGCCATCAGTCTTGTAGGACGAGGAGACAAGCAATCACCTCGCGGCGCTGGCCCGTGGCTGCGGTCCAGACACTGCCATCAGTCTTGTAGGACGAAGAGACAAGTAATCACCTCGCGGCGCTGGCCCATGGCCGCGGTCCAGTCACTGCCCTCAGTCTTGTAGGACGAGGAGACACGCAATCACCTCGCGGCGCTGGCCCGTGGCTGGGGTCCAGACACTGCCATCAGTCTTGTAGGACGAGGAGACAAGCAATCACCTCGCGGCGCTGGCCCGTGGCCGCGGTCCAGACACTGCCATCAGTCTTGTAGGACGAAGAGACAAGCAATCACCTCGTGGCGCTGGCCCGTGGCTGCGGTCCAGACACTGCCATCAGTCTTGTAGGACGAGGAGACAAGCAATCACCTCGCGGCGCTGGCCCGTGGCCGCGGTCCAGACACTGCAATCAGTCTTGTAGGACGAAGAGACAAGCAATCACCTCGCGGCGCTGGCCCGTGGCCGCGGTCCAGACACTGCCATCAGTCTTGTAGGACGAAGAGACAAGCAATCACCTCGCGGCGCTGGCCCGTGGCCGCGGTCCAGTCACTGCCATCAGTCTTGTAGGACGAGGAGACACGCAATCACCTCGCGGCGCTGGCCCGTGGCCGCGGTCCTAACACTGCCATCAGTCTTGTAGGACGATGAGACAAGCAATCACGTCGCGGCGCTGGCCCGTGGCCGCGGTCCAGTCACTGCCATCAGTCTTGTAGGACGAGGAGACAAGCAATCACCTCGCGGCGCTGGCTCGTGGCCGCGGTCCAGTCACTGCCATCAGTCTTGTAGGACGAGGAGACAAGCAATCACCTCGCGGCGCTGGCCCATGGCTGGGGTCCAGACACTGCCATCAGTCTTGTAGGACGAGGAGACAAGCAATCACCTCGCGGCGCTGGCCCGTGGCCGCGGTCCAGACACTGCCATCAGTCTTGTAGGACGAAGAGACAAGCAATCACCTCGTGGCGCTGGCCCGTGGCTGCGGTCCAGACACTGCCATCAGTCTTGTAGGACGAGGAGACAAGCAATCACCTCGCGGCGCTGGCCCGTGGCCGCGGTCCAGACACTGCAATCAGTCTTGTAGGACGAAGAGACAAGCAATCACCTCGCGGCGCTGGCCCGTGGCCGCGGTCCAGACACTGCCATCAGTCTTGTAGGACGAGGAGACACGCAATCACCTCGCGGCGCTGGCCCGTGGCTGCGGTCCAGTCACTGCCATCAGTCTTGTAGGACGAGGAGACAAGCAATCACCTCGCGGCGCTGGCCCGTGGCCGCGGTACAAGTCACTGCCATCAGTCTTGTAGGACGAGGAGACAAGCAATCACCTCGCGGCGCTGGCCCGTGGCTGGGGTCCAAGTCACTCCCATCAGTCTTGAAGGACGAGGAGACAAGCAATCACCTCGCGGCGCTGGCCTGTGGCTGGGGTCCAAGTCACTGCCATCAGTCTTGTAGGACGAGGAGACACGCAATCACCTCGCGGCGCTGGCCCGTGGCCGCGGTCCAGACACTGCCATCAGTCTTGTAGGACGAGGAGACACGCAATCACCTCGCGGCGCTGGCCCGTGGCCGCGGTCCAGACACTGCCATCAGTCTGGTAGGACGAGGAGACACGCAATCACCTCGCGGCGCTGGCCCGTGGCCGCGGTCCAGTCACTGCCATCAGTCGTGTGAGACGAGGAGACACGCAATCACCTCGCGGCGCTGGCCCGTGGCTGGGGTCCAGACACTGCCATCAGTCTTGTAGGACGAGGAGACAAGCAATCACCTCGCGGCGCTGGCCCGTGGCCGCGGTCCAGACACTGCCATCAGTCTTGTAGGACGAAGAGACAAGCAATCACCTCGCGGCGCTGGCCCGTGGCTGGGGTCCAGACACTGCCATTAGTCTTCTAGGACGAAGAGACAAGCAATCACCTCGCGGCGCTGGCCCGTGGCTGGGGCCCAGTCACTGCCATCAGTCTTGTAGGACGAGGAGACAAGCAATTACCTCGCGGCGCTGGCCCGTGGCCGCGGTATAGACACTGCCATCAGTCTTGTAGGACGAGGAGACACGCAATCACCTCGCGGCGCTGGCCCGTGGCTGGGGTCCAGACACTGCCATCAGTCTTGTAGGACGAGGAGACAAGCAATCACCTCGCGGCGCTGGCCCGTGGCTGCGGTCCAGACACTGCCATCAGTCTTGTAGGACGAAGAGACAAGTAATCACCTCGCGGCGCTGGCCCATGGCCGCGGTCCAGTCACTGCCCTCAGTCTTGTAGGACGAGGAGACACGCAATCACCTCGCGGCGCTGGCCCGTGGCTGGGGTCCAGACACTGCCATCAGTCTTGTAGGACGAGGAGACAAGCAATCACCTCGCGGCGCTGGCCCGTGGCCGCGGTCCAGACACTGCCATCAGTCTTGTAGGACGAAGAGACAAGCAATCACCTCGTGGCGCTGGCCCGTGGCTGCGGTCCAGACACTGCCATCAGTCTTGTAGGACGAGGAGACAAGCAATCACCTCGCGGCGCTGGCCCGTGGCCGCGGTCCAGACACTGCAATCAGTCTTGTAGGACGAAGAGACAAGCAATCACCTCGCGGCGCTGGCCCGTGGCCGCGGTCCAGACACTGCCATCAGTCTTGTAGGACGAAGAGACAAGCAATCACCTCGCGGCGCTGGCCCGTGGCCGCGGTCCAGTCACTGCCATCAGTCTTGTAGGACGAGGAGACACGCAATCACCTCGCGGCGCTGGCCCGTGGCCGCGGTCCTAACACTGCCATCAGTCTTGTAGGACGATGAGACAAGCAATCACGTCGCGGCGCTGGCCCGTGGCCGCGGTCCAGTCACTGCCATCAGTCTTGTAGGACGAGGAGACAAGCAATCACCTCGCGGCGCTGGCTCGTGGCCGCGGTCCAGTCACTGCCATCAGTCTTGTAGGACGAGGAGACAAGCAATCACCTCGCGGCGCTGGCCCATGGCTGGGGTCCAGACACTGCCATCAGTCTTGTAGGACGAGGAGACAAGCAATCACCTCGCGGCGCTGGCCCGTGGCCGCGGTCCAGACACTGCCATCAGTCTTGTAGGACGAAGAGACAAGCAATCACCTCGTGGCGCTGGCCCGTGGCTGCGGTCCAGACACTGCCATCAGTCTTGTAGGACGAGGAGACAAGCAATCACCTCGCGGCGCTGGCCCGTGGCCGCGGTCCAGACACTGCAATCAGTCTTGTAGGACGAAGAGACAAGCAATCACCTCGCGGCGCTGGCCCGTGGCCGCGGTCCAGACACTGCCATCAGTCTTGTAGGACGAAGAGACAAGCAATCACCTCGCGGCGCTGGCCCGTGGCCGCGGTCCAGTCACTGCCATCAGTCTTGTAGGACGAGGAGACACGCAATCACCTCGCGGCGCTGGCCCGTGGCCGCGGTCCTAACACTGCCATCAGTCTTGTAGGACGATGAGACAAGCAATCACCTCGCGGCGCTGGCCCGTGGCCGCGGTCCAGTCACTGCCATCAGTCTTGTAGGACGAGGAGACAAGCAATCACCTCGCGGCGCTGGCTCGTGGCCGCGGTCCAGTCACTGCCATCAGTCTTGTAGGACGAGGAGACAAGCAATCACCTCGCGGTGCTGGCCCATGGCCGCGGTCCAGTCACTGCCATCAGTCTTGTAGGACGAGGAGACACGCAATCACCTCGCGGCGCTGGCCCGTGGCTGCGGTCCAAGTCACTGCCATCAGTCTTGTAGGACGAGGAGATAAGCAATCACCTCGCGGCTCTGGCCCGTGGCTGCGGTCCAAGTCACTGCCATCAGTCTTGTAGGACGAGGAGACAAGCAATCACCTCGCGGCGCTGGCCCGTGGCTGCGGTCCAGTCACTGCCATCAGTCTTGTAGGACGAGGAGACAAGCAATCACCTCGCGGCGCTGGCCCGTAGCTGCGGTCCAGTCACTGCTATCAGTCTTGTAGGACGAGGAGACAAGCAATCACCTCGCGGCGCTGGCCCGTGGCTGGGGTCCAGACACTGCCATCAGTCTTGTAGGACGAGGAGACACGCAATCACCTTGCGGCGCTGGCCCGTGGCTGCGGTCCAGTCACTGCCATCAGTCTTGTAGGACGAGGAGACAAGCAATCACCTCGCGGCGCTGGCCCGTGGCCGCGGTCCAGACACTGCCATCAGTCTTGTAGGACGAGGAGACAAGCAATCACCTCGCGGCGCTGGCCCGTGGCTGGGGTCCAGACACTGCCATCAGTCTTGTAGGACGAGGAGACACGCAATCACTTCGCGGCGCTGGCCCGTGGCTGGGGTCCAGACACTGCCATCAGTCTTGTAGGACGAGGAGACAAGCAATCACCTCGCGGCGCTGGCCCGTGGCCGCGGTCCAGACACTGCCATCAGTCTTGTAGGACGAGGAGACACGCAATCACCTCGCGGCGCTGGCCCGTGGCTGCGGTCCAGTCACTGCCATCAGTCTTGTAGGACGAGGAGACAAGCAATCACCTCGCGGCGCTGGCCCGTGGCCGCGGTACAAGTCACTGCCATCAGTCTTGTAGGACGAGGAGACAAGCAATCACCTCGCGGCGCTGGCCCGTGGCTGGGGTCCAAGTCACTCCCATCAGTCTTGAAGGACGAGGAGACAAGCAATCACCTCGCGGCGCTGGCCTGTGGCTGGGGTCCAAGTCACTGCCATCAGTCTTGTAGGACGAGGAGACACGCAATCACCTCGCGGCGCTGGCCCGTGGCCGCGGTCCAGACACTGCCATCAGTCTTGTAGGACGAGGAGACACGCAATCACCTCGCGGCGCTGGCCCGTGGCCGCGGTCCAGACACTGCCATCAGTCTGGTAGGACGAGGAGACACGCAATCACCTCGCGGCGCTGGCCCGTGGCCGCGGTCCAGTCACTGCCATCAGTCGTGTGAGACGAGGAGACACGCAATCACCTCGCGGCGCTGGCCCGTGGCTGGGGTCCAGACACTGCCATCAGTCTTGTAGGACGAGGAGACAAGCAATCACCTCGCGGCGCTGGCCCGTGGCCGCGGTCCAGACACTGCCATCAGTCTTGTAGGACGAAGAGACAAGCAATCACCTCGCGGCGCTGGCCCGTGGCTGCGGTCCAGACACTGCCATCAGTCTTGTAGGACGAAGAGACAAGCAATCACCTCGCGGCGCTGGCCCGTGGCCGCGGTCCAGTCACTGCCATCAGTCTTGTAGGACGAGGAGACACGCAATCACCTCGCGGCGCTGGCCCGTGGCCGCGGTCCAAGTCACTGCCATCAGTCTTGTAGGACGAAGAGACAAGCAATCACCTCGCGGCGCTGGCCCGTGGCCGCGGTCCAGTCACTGCCATCAGTCTTGTAGGACGAGGAGACACGCAATCACCTCGCGGCGCTGGCCCGTGGCCGCGGTCCAGTCACTGCCATCAGTCTTGTAGGACGAGGAGACACGCAATCACCTCGCGGCACTGGCCCGTGGCCGCGGTCCAAGTCACTGCCATCAGTCTGGTAGGACGAGGAGACAAGCAATCACCTCGCGGCGCTGGCCCGTGGCCGCGGTCCAGACACTGCCATCAGTCTTGTAGGACGAGGAGACAAGCAATCACCTCGCGGCGCTGGCCCGTGGCCGCGGTCCAGTCACTGCCATCAGTCTTGTAGGACGAGGAGACACGCAATCACCTCGCGGCGCTGGCCCGTGGCCGCGGTCCAAGTCACTGCCATCAGTCTTGTAGGACGAAGAGACAAGCCATCACTTCGCGGCGCTGGCCCGTGGCCGCGGTCCAGACACTGCCATCAGTCTTGTAGGACGAGGAGACAAGCAATCACCTCGCGGCGCTGGCCCGTGGCCGCGGTTCAGACACTGCCATCAGTCTTGTAGGACGAGGAGACAAGCAATCACCTCGCGGCGCTGGCCCGTGGCCGCGGTCCAGTCACTGCCATCAGTCTTGTAGGACGAGGAGACAAGCAATCACCTCACGGCGCTGGCCCGTGGCCGCGGTCCAGTCACTGCCATCAGTCTTGTAGGACGAGGAGACACGCAATCACCTCGCGGCGCTGCCCGTGGCTGCGGTCCAAGTCACTGCCATCAGTCTTGTAGGACGAGGAGACAAGCAATCACCTCGCGGCTCTGGCCCGTGGCTGCGGTCCAAGTCACTGCCATCAGTCTTGTAGTACGAGGAGACAAGCAATCACCTCGCGGCGCTGGCCCGTGGCTGCGGTCCAGTCACTTCCATCAGTCTTGTAGGACGAGGAGACAAGCAATCACCTCGCGGCGCTGGCCCGTGGCTGCGGTCCAGTCACTGCCATCAGTCTTGTAGGACGAGGAGACAAACAATCACCTCGCGGCGCTGGCCCGTGGCTGCGGTCCAGTCACTGCCATCAGTCTTGTAGGACGAGGAGACAAGCAATCACCTCGCGGCGCTGGCCCGTGGCTGCGGTCCAGTCACTGCCATCAGTCTTGTAGGACGAGGAGACAAGCAATCACCTCGCGGCGCTGGCCCGTGGCCGCGGTCCAGACACTGCCATCAGTCTTGTAGAACGAGGAGACAAGCAATCACCTCGCGGCGCTGGCCCGTGGCTGCGGTCCAGTCACTGCCATCAGTCTTGTAGGACGAGGAGACAAGCAATCACCTCGCGGCGCTGGCCCGTGGCCGCGGTCCAAGTCACTGCCATCAGTCTTGTAGGACGAGGAGACAAGCAATCACCTCGCGGCGCTGGCCCGTGGCTGGGGTCCAAGTCACTGCCATCAGTCTTGTAGGACGAGGAGACACGCAATTACCTCGCGGCGCTGGCCCGTGGCTGGGGTCCAAGTCACTGCCATCAGTCTTGTAGGACGAGGAGACACGCAATCACCTCGCGGTGCTGGCCCGTGGCCGCGGTCCAGTCACTGCCATCAGTCTTGTAGGACGAGGAGACACGCAATCACCTCGCGGCGCTGGCCCGTGGCTGGGGTCCAAGTCACTGCCATCAGTCTTGTAGGACGAGGAGACACGCAATCACCTCGCGGCGCTGGCCCGTGGCCGCGGTCCAGTCACTGCCATCAGTCTTGTAGGACGAGGAGACACGCAATCACCTCGCGGCGCTGGCCCGTGGCCGCGGTCCAGACACTGCCATCAGTCTTGTAGGACGAGGAGACACGCAATCACCTCGCGGCGCTGGCCCGTGGCCGCGGTCCAGACACTGCCATCAGTCTTGCAGGACGATGAGACACGCAATCACCTCGCGGCGCTGGCCCGTGGCCGCGGTCCAGTCACTGCCATCAGTCTTGTAGGACGAGGAGACACGCAATCACCTCGCGGCGCTGGCCCGTGGCCGCGGTCCAGACACTGCCATCAGTCTTGTATGACGAGGAGACACGCAATCACCTCGCGGCGCTGGCCCGTGGCCGCGGTCCAGACACTGCCATCAGTCTTGTAGGACGAGGAGACACGCAATCACCTCGCGGCGCTGGCCCGTGGCTGGGGTCCAGACACTGCCATCAGTCTTGTAGGACGAGGAGACAAGCAATCACCTCGCGGCGCTGGCCCGTGGCTGCGGTCCAGACACTGCCATCAGTCTTGTAGGACGAAGAGACAAGCAATCACCTCGCGGCGCTGGCCCGTGGCCGCTGTCCAGTCACTGCCATCAGTCTTGTAGGACGAGGAGACACGCAATCACCTCGCGGCGCTGGCCCGTGGCCGCGGTCCAAGTCACTGCCATCAGTCTTGTAGGACGAGGACACCAAGGGAGTCATTTCAATCCTCCGACATATATTACATTATATATTAGTAGTGTGTTTTGGTCACTTTTAAAACCGGCCACGTGCCCACCGAGCCACGTGCCGCGGCAGCTGGCGCCAGCTGCCATGTCACATAGCTTCCGGTGGGGGTTAGAGGGTATATATGAGATGCTGTAGTTATATTTTATGCCATATAGGTTGGGGTGGAGATGGCGATAGTGTTGGCGTTAGGGTGAAGTGAATTTGCGCATAAAATTAAAAGTTAGTTGAAAATTGAAATTCGTCGGTGTTAACGAAACTCTAACAGTTGAAGAAAAATTAAGAGTTAGTTCAAAATTGAAATTCAAACTTATAACTGAGATGTGGAAAATATGTCAAGGTCATCCAGAGTAAGTTTTAAAAAATTCTATCCAACTATCACCAGAAATAGTTTTAAGTTGAGTGCCATGGGAGAGGTGTTTCTCGTTTGAAAGTTGGCGATCGAATGATAAGCGCCGCCTAGGGAGAGGGCTTATAAAATGGCAACCTTCCCCCCACCACCCCTTCCCCCACTCCTTTAGACCAATAACCGGTCGCCGACACTATGTGGCAAAACTGAACCAGACATGGTGGCCGCCATGGATAATTCTAACCTCAAACCTTAGTTTTGCATTGGTGAGCATGCGCCACCCCCACTCCTTTACCTTTCTTTTATATTTTTAAAACCGAACAGATGTTCGGGCAGCTGCCCCTACGGGCAGATGTTCGGGCAAGTGTTGGGGGCAGAGATGTTGAAATATTGGGGTGGAGATGGCGATAGTGTTGGTGGTCGGTTGAACTGAATTTGCGAATAAAGTAACTAGGGTTGAACTAAAAGTGCACATAAATTAAAAGTTAGTTGAAAACTGAAATTTGACGGTGTTAACAAAACTCTTAATAGTTGAACAAAATTAAAAGTTAGTTTAAAACTGAAATTCAAATTTATAAATGGGGATCTAGAAAGTATGTCAAGGTCATCCAGAGTAAGTTTTAAAAAAGCCTACCCAACTACCACCAGAAATAGTTCTAAGTTGAACTAGTTGGTGATAGTAGGATAGGTTGAAGTAACTTTTGAATTTTATTAGTGAACATACAATTAATGTGCAACAGCAGAGTTTAAACAAGTTGAACTTTTGTGATGAATTACAGAGTTGTAAATGCAAACACTGACGACGATGAGAAGGTAAATGCAGAGTCCCCAGATGATGTATTTGAAAAGCTTGAACAAATGTAACATTTCGAGTTGGTTTTCCTGTTCCATCTCCAATCGTTTAATTTCTAATTTCAATTTATCCTCTTCCATTCTAGTTACGAAGGGAACTTCATCCATCATATCCATCATGATTGTGTTAGTGTTTGAAATTTTAAAACAAGTGATGTTGATAGTTCAGAAGTCGAAGACGGAATGAGAAGTAAAAGTGAGAAATGTTAGTTAAATAAAGAAGTGGTGGGGGGAAGGATGAATTACAAAGAAGTGGTGGGGGAAAGACGTTGCTCTTCATTATTACCATCAGTAGTGTCAGATGGTGCAGGAGTTAGATTTAGTAAACTGTCTTCGTCTAAACATTCAACCTTATCACAAATAGGACAATCGTATGTTATTTCCAAATTCATTTTGATGGTTGTAAAATTATCTACAAGTTCTTGTAAAATATTAAAAATGTCTTGTAACTCTTCTTTAGAGTTTATTTCAAAACTAGAATTCATTCGGGCCAATGGAGAGTTGTTCATTGTTGGAGAGTCGGTGATGGAATGAGGATCGGCGCATAGGGAGGGGGCTTATATAATGGTGACCTTGAGCAGGCGTCTAGGGAGGGGGGCTGTCTAGGGAGGGGGCTTTTATATGGGGAACCTTGAGCTTATGATTGAATAAAATGTTTAGTTCTTCTTCTTCGTCTTTTAATTCAATTATTTGAACCGAAGTAGTTGTTTCATCTTCTTCACTTGATGAAGAAAACAATTCACCAGGATTTAAATATTGAACTACAATTCTGAACCATCTTATAGGATATTCGTCAATGATAGAAAGTAAGTTTTGAAACAATTCTTCCATCTCCTCCCTGTCAGTTATTATATGTTCAAACTTGATAAATTTGTTTTCCATGTTGTTAGTTAGAGTGTTGGAAGTGGAATGATTTAATATTATATAAAAATTAGAACTAGTGGTGGGGGAAATCTCAAGGTCATCTAAATGAAGTTTTAAAAAAGAGTGTAAAACTGAAATTACACATTTGATGGTTCTACAGGATCGGAATACCAATCTGATCTGTATTTACATCTTTTTATCATATGTGTACAAAAATCATCTTGATGAGACTTGGTGCGTTGACAATGAGCAAGATCTAGAGGGTGAAATTTGAAACATCTTTGAGGACAACATGTATGAAAATATCTTGATTTGTAAAATTTGAAAGTTCGCAATTCCGGTGGTGGTAGTTGTTTTGTTTTGCATTTGCAATAACAAGATCCGAAGAATTCACATTTAGTACAAGCTAACCCATCCACCATCATTGGTCCTAAATCTGTACACTGTTGTTCACAACAGTAACGAGGTTTGTACTTGTATTTTTGCTCTTCCATGTTGATGCTGCGGAGTCCAGTGAAAGAATAAGAGTGTATAGTGTTGAATAGCGAGTTTTATGTACTATGAAAAGTGGTGGGGGTAATTTCAAGGTCATCTAAACGGAGTTTTAAAAAATTATACCTTACTAATGTAAGGAATGTTGATACTTAAGAAGTTTGTTTCTCTTTGTTTTCTTCAGACTTTTTATCTTTCTCAGCTTTAGCCATAGCAATTAGTTCTTCTATTGATAGCGGATGTACTTCAGGAAATTTCAAAATTAATTTAGCTTGGTATCCTTCTTTAGCTAATACATCTATATCTTTAGTCATTTGTTCAACAGTGTTGTAATCTTTTCCATAGATTTTTCCATCAAGTTGAATCATCATTCTGTACAACATTTTCTTAAATAGGTCTTGTCGTGGTGAGAGCTGAGAAGCAAATGATTATTTATTTAAGTATCACATCCTTTTTATTAACTCACATTCAACACGTGATTCTTTAGTTGTAGTTTTGTTTGTCAAAAGTTATTCAACATTGGTAATATTTTTGGAACTTGATGTTATGTTGACCAGTAGGCGATGAAGAAGTTGTAGGTTGTGTAGAAATAAATATTTCATCATCGCAATATTTTGTTTTAGTGAACATCCTTGTATTAGTAGCACTAACATCAACAGTTAAGTGATAACCACCGGTAAGTAAAACTCGCATTTCGTTGGTTAAATCTTCGAGTTGTTCAAAAGTTGTAATGGTGTTGGTATCGTAAGATGCACACTTGACTTTGAGAGACATATTTAGTTTTTAAATTAAGCAATAGAGTGAGCGAGATGTGTACGGTACGAAAGGTAGTCGTAGACTGATGAACTTCACAAGTAGATTTGTGCTTTTATCATCACACAAAATTGGGTCAAGGTCATTCCGTGGAATTTTTAAAAAAGCAACATATTGTAATGTACAAAGACATTACAATATGTTGCTTTTTATTTTTTTTGTTTTATATCATATTTATTGAGAAACAATTACAAACAAATATTTACAATGTTATGTACAAACTAATCAATAGTAGGTGTTACATGAATTGTAAGTTCAGTAGAGTTATTTCCACTTGGTCCGTGCGAAACCAAATAGAGTGCACCGGGTTGAACTACACGAAGATCTTCATTTTGAAGAAGTTGTACAAAACGTGTAGGTAGGAAGATTTGAAACTTCGGTTCGTCACCAACTGTATACGGTGCCTCGCTCAATGTGCAATTAATAGCATCACCTACTGAAGTTTCCATTTTCTTGATCGTATGAATGATGTAATGTTTTTCTTCTTTTAGTTCAGAACATTTCTTAGTAGGTAGAATTGATGATTTAGAATGAGCGTTGAACTGATCGACCAAATTTTGAAGTAAGTTCTGCGATGCCATCTTGATGTTATTGTTAATTTTCTTGTAAATAAGAATGTCCGTTGGAGATGTTGTCTCTTCGGAGGTTCGAGTAATACTCATGCTGTGTCATGGTAGCGCTCTCACTTTTATAGTCGACACTACCCCCACCACTTTTTTGAAGGAAACTATTCAAGCGGTAGGCATTCTTTAAAGCGCACTGCAACCTTCGATGTTTAAAACTTTTTGATGAAATACAAAGTTCGTTGAAGTAGCATTGGAAATCTTTATCAATTATTGCATTAATCACTTCGTTGCTTGTAAATGATTGTATCCAATTTGCTTTTTCCAATCCTCTTGTGTAGATAATTTTAAACTCTTTGCAATAATGATTCATAATGTGCGGCATCATGTTATAATTAATAAAACCTTCATCCCATCTTAAGTTGTGAAAATGTTTGTTCAACCATTTGTTTGTAACTTTCGCTTTAGTTGTTAGTCTATTAAATGGTACTGGAGGTTTGAACAAATAATGATAAACTACTGATGTGTTCATGTCCAAGATTACTAATTCTTTAATAATAAAATTACCATCATTTCCTCGGAAAGCTTGAAATTCAATTATACCTCTTTTAACTTCCATTATGTGTGGTGCATTAGAAAACGAAACCCGTTTATTCATGATGAAGTCTTATTAACAACTGACTTAAAAATTGAATGAGCCGACGTTTATAACAGACAGGATTGTTCTTCTTCTTTCACTTCTTGTGCCACTTCATCGATATTAAAATTGGTGTGATAGTTGTTTAATTGTCTCCACATTTCAACTTCTTGAGGTATTCTATTAAAGATTGAAGTATCCACGGGACCGTATAAAATTGGAACAAAAGGTTGTTTGTCCAATGTATCGATTAAATAGTCTTTAATTATTGCACTTGAAAATATTAGTTGTTTCAAATATCTGGTGACGGGACCGGTAGTACAACTTAAAGTGTAAAATTCTTCTTTAGTAAAATATAATTTAACATTGTGGGTAGTTAAATCTCTGAAGCGAACAATTTGTCCTCCACGATGTTTTACTATATCAACTTCAATATTTGATTCCAATAAACTTAATCTTGTTCTTCTTCCAAATGTGTTGTTACTTAAATAGCACTCCAAAAGATGTAAATGTTTCATGAGAGATTCCCAAGTAGTTTCACTGAAAGTAACCATTTTGTTTCCATGATTTAAAATAACAATTGGTGAATAATCCATTGATTTTAAAATTCCAACTGATATACTTTTTGTCATGCATGAAGAAATTGGGTAGATAATCCGAAGAAATACTTCTGTTAAAATATTGGTTGTAATGTTAACTTCAACCTTCTTCCTTTTTACTTCTTTTTCAGCTTCTTCTTCTTCTCTCTTCTTATGTTTGTTAAACTTTAGGAACTCGTCCATTTCTTGTTCAACTTGTTTTTTCTATATCTGAACTATTATCATCCATTAGAGGTGTATTTTCTTTTCCGTTAGTAGAATTCATCTTGCGAATGATGTTTCCCATACGACGGTTGAAGATAGAATGAAGTTTCCACTAATTATTTTCTCGCTTTTATATTTTTCGTAAAATCCTTAAATTTATACAATTACATAATTGTTTGTTTTCAACTTGTCTTTCACAAATGAAATTCTAACCTCAAAAATTGAAGCAGATAATTCTAACCTCAAAAATTTGCAGTCGTTGTACAATTCTTCTTAAAGTACATTCTTCACAATTCCGGTCAGCGGTGTGTAAGTAACTATTTTATCATGTAGAATTAGACAGTATGCCGAAGTTCCATCCGCTACTGGTTCTTCAAATTCCATTTCAATTTTTATATCCACACTTGATGATTTTACCGATTCATTTTGTTTTGAACAATCGATTACAATTATTGGAGCCTTGGAATAATACTGGTCAGGTGATAATAGTGGTGTATTAGTTTTTCCATAATATGATGATTGAAATCTTGCATACATATCGTATAAAATGGAAAAACGTTTTTTGCTGAACATGACATTCAAATTGTCATAGGGAAAGAATTGAGAGTTTAGGAAAACTTTACAATTCTTTATTTTACAGTGATCAAATTGACCAGCATTTGCAGTGATAACATCTTTTCGCTTAGTTTGAAAACCGAGTATTATGTACCTTGCTCGTTCCAAGTAAGTTGATGTCTTGACGGTCCATGTTTGTCGTTCTGTCTGAGGTAGTGTAGGGTATTCATGAAATTCCCAACTTCGGAATGGCATCACAATATCACGGTCAGATTTCAACTTTCTCAATAATAGGATTCTATGTTCATCAGCCAATCTTACATGAGGTACTCTCCAAACAACTTTATCCAACTGTAGTTGCCATTCCAGTTTATCTTCCGTAGTTGCAGGGTCTGCAAGTATCAAGTCCTTATTAGTTGAAGATCTGAGTAATACTAATTCTTGTTTGACATTTATTATTACCCGTTTGTAATCTTCAGCGAATCCCAAAAGCAATCGTAAAGGTACATGAAAATCAAAGTGACCGTTGGAAGCCGGTGTTATAGTGTCTTTATCGATGGCAACCCATCCGGCGGTGACTATTGAATTCTTCTCATGCGGTGTTAATGATGTTAATCCTTTCAATGTCGTTGTTAAACCAACCTTTTTTGTTGAATCAACCGTCACCCCTGATATTTCATATCTTATTTCATCAAAAAGATATGCCATTGGGTTATTTATAAAAGGAACTGTTGAAGCAGTTTTTCCATCCAATTTTAATACCCGTCCTTCGATGTACAAGTAACTTTCACACGGTAAAGTGTAAATATCTTGTTGTTGAATGGGGATCCTTATTTCATCGTTATTGTTTAATTTTGATGAAGTGTAAGGGTTGTGCGTGTGATATTCCTTCTCCCATAGTGTTTCGTCGAACGTTGGTCCTTGAGATATATCCAGGATATCCATCGCTGTTAAGTTTCAATCCAATCTTCTGTAGAAAACGAATGTTTTCCGATGTTAACTCTTCCAATGTCGAGGAGCTACTGAGCTCGCGACTCTTCCGTTGCGGTTTAAATGATAATCCCATGTTGACTTTTATGTTGCTGCTCTGATGTGTATCCGTATAGTAATTGTTTCTCCTCTAAAGTCAACACTATGACCGTCTTGATCCAATATGTTCAGTACGATGTCTGAAATGAAACTGGTGTTTAACGGTAGGTATATCAAGTTTTGTGGCTTCTCAACAATTTTAAAACCGGGAGCCACTGTTGGATAAAATGTATGTAAAATATGTTGATTAACTCCATCTCTATAAGATCCGTGTATAATGTTGCACGTGACATCGATACTATTTACTTTCAATATTGTTACAGTTGAATCACCTGAATAAATAGTTCCAGGAGTTAAGATTTTCTTTTTTGTATCTGTAAATCCAAGTAAACTGCCAATCGACTGTTCCAAGCTGACATCAATATAATATTTCGAAGTTATTTCTGCTTTTAAAGTATTATTGTTTCCTTTAACGGTGATATTGTCTTCTCCGAGTTGTTTCTGTAATAATTGGTTTATATCGATTTCATAAGCTCCAGTAGGAAATGTAATTATTTTCAATTCTGAGTATTTTCCTGCAGCATCCTTAGTTTCATAATAATGTAGTAAATTATTCTTCCCTTCCGTAACATTGGGAATTGAGTTGTAGGTAGTCAAATCAAGTAATGCCGCTTCCCATAATCGTTCCTTGGATAGACGCAATGCTGGGAACAGCGTACTTTTCAATGTGGATGAATTTCCACTCAATGACACTGTATACGATGACATCTTAAAGCTGACTGACACTTTTCGCTAGAAACTCCAAACATAAATGCCCACATATTTCAGTATTGTTAGGTTGTTCTCTTTTGTAATTGTAAAAAATGTTTTTGGAGTTTCGAAAATAATGTTGAAGTTCTTTTGGCGGTGGTAGATTGCCAAAACTGTCAAAGTAGTAAACGGTTTGTCCGAGCTTTTTATAGCATACCCAATGAGTGCCTGGACCATAGGTGGAATCCAAATTTACTATTCCAGTTTCATTTTTCCATATTTTAGTTGGTAATGCATCTTTCATAAAAACTCCTCGAAAGAATGGTATTTTCAAACATTTTACATAATCATTTAACTGATGATTTGTTAAGGCTTTATTTGGAATTATCAATTGACTCTTTTTATTTAGTACACACGGTATGGTCTTAGGTATAAACCTGCTCCGTTTTTTACCATTTGCCAAACAGAAGTCTTCTTTACATTTGCCTTATGAGTTCTACGACGTCCTTTTTTAATGTTTCCACCTCTTTTGGGAGCGTCTTTCTTTGCAGGTCTTCCTCTGCGACGTCTTCCACCACCTAACTTTGCTTTCGTCTTCATGGCTGTAGTTACTGCCCAAGCCGATGCTTTTTCTGCAATACTTGCGTCACTTGATTTTACTCTTTGCCAAGCTTTTTCCGCTAGAATTTTATCCGCTATTGATCTATTTGTTAAATCTTTAAACTTTGAATATGCTATATCGTGTTGTTTGCAAGCTTGATCTAATTTATTAATTCCAGGATCTCCTCTTGCTAAACGCTTTGCCAACTTAGTTCCAGGTCCACAATATTGATAACCTCCGGGCAGATGTAATTCGTATGGTAGAGCATCTATTGCTCGATTTACAACAGCACCAACTGGAATCCGTCTGAGCAGGGATAATGCAGCTGATGTTATACCACGTCCTTTCTTGCCAACGTCTTGACGACGACTGAACGATGAGGTCTTCATTATGCCGTTTTATATAACGAGCGTCTTTACTCCATGAAATACTTTATGATAATGAACACTTTTTATATATTCCATACTTATATATTGGCGAGTTTTACTAATACTTATTGATAATTGCATCTTTAATCCATTGTTCTCTTTGATCATCTTGGATTTTACCGTGATTCGGTTTACTAAGCATATGATTGTGCATGTCTATAATTACATTACCCATAAGGTTCATTACATACTCCACATTAGTAGCATCTTTGTAATCTGTAGGATTCTCAAGATCTGTGATACGTTTACCATTACATGTATACACAGATGGATCGTCATTAGAGGTTGCTATAACTTGATTAATAGTAGCAACATCATTCGGAGCTATTCCTGCCGATATGTTAGATATTATTCTATTTTTTCCATCATATACGTTATTTATTTTATCTCTAACTATAGTTTGTTTTACAACAACACAATCCTGATCATCTTTACCAGATTTAACTTCGGTTAATCGTCTGCCTCCACATATAAAGTTAACACCAGTAGCTGATAGTTGTGGTACTTGTTTTAAAATAACAGCATCATGTTCTTCCGTGCCTAAATTTATATTTGACAATTTTTTATTTTTTCCATCCCACTTGTCATTTTGTAGTTGTAGTAAGGTAAACTTTTCACTTCCTTGCATAAACTCATCACCTTTCTTTGACACTACTTGATTTTGTTTAACAAAAGTGGATGTTTCTTTTTTTAAGCTTTCATTCATTTGTTTCATGGTAGCAGCATCCGATGGAGTTGAACCATCTTTCAGATTGGACAACACTTTTCCATGACAATCAATAACAGCATCATTATATAAAATACAATTATCTTTAATATATTTTATATTAACACCATCACTTTCTTCTTTAGGATATCCAATATCGTTTATAGTATATTTATAAAAGGAAAATCCATCCTTTTTCTTTTCTGGTATTACAGAGTGCAAATAACGCTTATTGATTGTATCTGTATCATCGGTTGGGTCTGCCACATTAGTTATTTTATAATTTAAAGCATTGTACATTTTTCCACTTTTAGTCTTTTGCAAGAGTAAAGCGTAATCCATCGCAGATAGCAAATAGCCTTTATTAACAACATCTCCATTGTTGACTGGTTTTGCAACATTAATAACCCTATGAGATTTTGCATCATACAGTTGGTTGTTGTCAAGTTTTAAACTTGTAGATGTTTCCTCCTTTACTGTTTTTAAATTTGTTGCATCTCCATCTTCTTCTGGATCTTTAACAAACTTTAAACGTTTATTATTTATGTTATAGTCACCTTCGGGTGTTTGCGGTAATCCACTTCTTTTTCTGTTTTCTCCAACTTGCACTCCTAACGCGGAGTAACGTCCGAACTTGTCAACGCTCATGTTAGAACTGACACATTATATGCCTGCAACTCTTATATATCCGCGGACGATTATACAATTATGCCGCGATTCCTGAGTTCGTCAATCAGAGCTACCCATTCATTATTTAAACCTGTATGACCAGCTTCCATGGCTTCATGCAATAGTCTCATTCTATCAACCAATTTATTGATGTCGTTGTAGTAAATCACATTTGTATTGTATAGATTTTTCATCAATCCTTTACCAGATGTTGAAGTATCTCCTTTACTCTTTTTACCATGTTGTTCAAGAAGTGATAAATCCATAAGTGATAGAGATTTTCTTTTCAGTGGTTGTCTCACCGCTGGTGCAGTACGTAATGTTGGCAATTTTCGTGGAGGAAACAACTTTTTTATAACGATGTTATATTTTGTTGCACGTGAACGATTAATCATTCCATCCTTTAAGTAGTTTCTTTTATGAGCGTTAGTATTTTGTAGAATCTCCTTAAAAACACTTAAATCTTTGGATGAATATCTTAGTGGTATGTTTTTAAAAATTAATTCATATAATCCTTTTGTTCCTTTATATCTGTGCTCACCAATAATGATGTAATCATCTTGTGTTATTTCAAGCTTTGAATCGCCGATCTTTAATTCATTCCCATCAATTCTTGCTCCGTATATGTGTGATCTACTCAAATTTGGGTTTGATTTCATGTCATGTAGCATTTTCATTATATATTTTCTTCCAAGAGGTCCATGTTGTAATATATCGCTACTCAATTGAGTTAAATTTGGAATAGATTGTTCTGCTTCTGGTATTGGCTGTTCTTCTTCCTTTTCAACAATTGGTTCTTCTTCTTCTTTTGTTTCTTCTTGCTCACTAGCACTTGTATATGAATCATCATCTTCTTCTTTTTTTAATGCTTGTACTTCTTGTTTAGAAACTGGTAGTAAAACATCTCCTTCATAACGAGGTTTACCAATAGTTTCTGATATCTGTTTTAAAGGTTCCGTAATAGGTTTAAATGTAGTCTCTAGAAATTCTTCTCTTTCACTTAAACCCATCCTCAATGCACGATTCTTCATCCTAATAGAATCACTGAGTGATTTTATTTCTTTCAATAGTTTTTCTTGATTCACCATGTTTACACTGTGAAGTTCAACGTGTAACTAGATGTAGCATCGGTAGTTCAACGCATAAATACAAATTTATCCAACCCTATACGATATCTACCATTTTTAATATCTTCTTCCTTCATAATAACGAGAAAGCTATATTTCTCATTCCATGCTTTGCCACACATCTCTTTAAATTTTTCAAATGGCATATCCGCATTTACATGATCATTATATATATGCTTTAAATTTGTTTCATCTTGCTTGAAGATGATCAACATATTTGCATTGTCTCTTATAAGTTGTTTTGGAATTTTACTGTATGTTTGACCAATATAAATGCTATCAATATTATGATGTCTTCCCATAGCAAAATAATTTCTTATTGTGTCATGATTTTCACAAGAAACATCGTCAAATATAAAAATAGAAAATGGTTTTGCTTCATTCGGTTGCATAATTGTTTCACTGGCATTAAACTTGTAAAAATTCACTTCAGGTACACTTGCAAGTACTTTATCCAATAATTGATATTTTGGTTGTTGCAATGATTTTGAAAAAATGTATATATTATTAAAACGCAATCCTTTAGGATTAGTTATAAGGTTAAAAACAACATTAGTTTTTCCACAATTTGAACGACCAGTTATTAGACATCTTATCGTATTTGGTAGTAATTCACCATGTTTTCCATGATTTAACTTATCATTGTCAACTGTCAATTCATCAATGTTATTGATATTAAATCGATCTTTTTGTTGTACAATCTCCATCTTGTATAAAGGTTAAACACACAATGAGCTATTAAACAACTATACTAAGTCTTTTGAAGGAATCCAAGAGTCTTCACTTTTATCAAACCCTAACCACCGGACTTTAACCATATCCTTTTTCTTTTGTAAAATCTTCTCGACAAGATATACATCACCGACTGTTGATTTCAACAATTCATGTCCGTAAAATCCACCTTGAAGTAATTCACCCTTGTTATCCTTTAATAAATAGGTTTCAGGTATAGTTGGTTGCACTTTATAAATTGTAAATACTTCATTAGTCCAATTTGGTAGATATCTTTTACTAAATACACCTTTGTATTTGCTTATACGAACTTTATCGTTGACCTTGAACTTCTTTGGTTGCAATTTTTCCAATTTTGGTGTTGTATTATTTTTAATGCGTTGTAATACAATTTTGGCATTAGCACTATTTACCTGGATAGGTTTCATTCCAATGGTACGATGATATTTGTTGTTATACTCTTTTATAAGTTGTGGTAATATGTCATACCACACGTATGATCCTCTTTTTGAAAATTGTTTATACATCGCACCTTTTAATGTTCTATTGAATCTTTCAATTATTGAAGCTTTAACTTCAGAATTTGTAGAATAATGATTTATTTGATATTTCTTCATCAAAGCTCTAAAGTCTTTATTAAAATATTCTTTTCCATCATCGGTCTGTAGATGTTTAATTTTAAATTTATTTCTTTGTATTGTGGTTTCCATAGCTTTTGTAACACTTTTACCAGTCTTATCCTTCAATGGTAAAGCGTCAGCTATTTTAGTAAAACAGTCTATAATTGTTAAAATATATTTAAATCCTTTGTTTAATTTACTGTGCGGTATCATTTCAATGAGATCAGCTTGATAAAGATCATTCATCCCTTTAATGATTGTACTTCTTCTTGGAAATCTTCTTCTTGCTGGTTTATGTAGTTCATTTACAATCTTGTCCTTCACACTTTCCATCTTCAGATGTTGCTTGTACACCGCATGTAAAAATACTGATCCATAGAATAGTTTATTCTCATTTATATAGTTTGAATGTAGGTCAAGGCCATTTCATATTAGTGTAAAAAAGAGGGAACATGGCATTGGGCTTGCCATGTCCCCTCTTCTTTACGGAAAGGAAAAAGGAAGAAGGTAGAGGACGAAGAATAGGTTTACTGGTCGATAGGGTTTAGAGAGTAGTGGCCGAATGGTAAAGTATTAATTTTATCTTCTAAAATATGGCGCTTGTCATCTTTGTAGCTTAATGCCCACCGTGTTTGTTTGACACTAAATAGTTGATGATTATAACTTCTAATAGTGTTGAACGTTGCAGTTGTTTCAACATTTTCAAACAAACATCTTTTATAATGTTCAAACTGTACGTTCTTCTTCAGGAAAGAAGTTTTTATTCCTTTGGCCTTCTTCGTGACTTGATGTTCTTTCCTCTCGTTTATGTACAGTTGAAATGAATACAGTTTGGACATTAATGCTACAATTTCCATCATCGGCACACCATTTGTTTCATCTTTAAATTTTCCTAATACTTTCTTATTTCTGTCATAGTCGTAATTTGGATGATCCTTAGGATAATCGGAAAAGTCGAAATCATCTTTATATATAAAGGTGCGTAGATCTTCATACATGTCATTTGTTTTAATCCAGTAAATTAGTGCATCCGTGTCCATGTATGCAATACCAATGTTCTCTCTTCCATAATATTTAACCATCTTCTTATAATGAAACTCGTACATATGTGTTTTTGAAATATCCAAGATTGACATTCCAAGATACAAAGGACGATCCATTGTAACTGACTTCTTGTTCATGGAAATAACAACTAGATTTTCATTAATAATTATAGATGAACCAAAGTTTGGTTGTTGCACCAATTTCTGTAATTTTACTGGATCAGTTACCAATTTGATATCCTTATGTTTCCTTTTGTTTTCCAAAGTCTTGCCAAATATTGCGTTATTCATTAATTTGAAAAAATCTTTTTGAAAACTTGATGTAGCGGTGGCTCTTCTTCTTGTGTTGTTGTCGATGTAAGGTTTTAACCAACAAGATTGAGAAAATTGTAGTACTCGATTAATTTTTGTAATTCTCAATCCTAAGTCTAAAGCTTGTTGTATCATCCAGTAGTGTCCAACATATCGAGACTTGTCGGTTAAAGTCATCATTAATTTTGGCCATCTTCCAGTAGGGGAAATTTCAGTCTTAGGAAGAAGTGGTAAATCATAATGTTGATCATGAAGATGTTCAGGATATTCAAAATTAACATCAAAAATGTAACCAGTTTCACCATGCTTCGGTATATCCATTATGTTTCCAATCGATTCTGGATCTATCCATTTAAAATTATCATATGGAAGGGGATTCGACATTGCCCATCCGTATAAGTTATTTGCATCAAAATAACCCAGGAATGTTGTTGGTTTTGATGCATCATAATCGGGCAGATACTTGTTGTTCGCCTTGAAATGTCGTGTAACGCTTTGCGTCAATCCCCCTCGAACTCCTGACTCTAACATCACAACCATATCTATATCAGTAAGAAGTTGTATTTTACAATTTGTTTCTTTCAACATAGCTTGCCATGCTAATCCAGGTGAAGTGTACGAATGAAGAGGGTCCAATCCATATGCTGCAAAACATGTATTTCTAAATTCTTCCATTATATCACATAGTAAAGTTACATCCAATTTAACATAAAAATCTGAATATTCTCCCAATGTTCTAAATCCTAAATCGTTTCATACTTTACATGCATGATCATAGTCCTCTTGAGATATGTCCATGTCATAAAGTTTACTTTTGAATTCTTCTTTAGCCTTTCTAAACTGTCTATGTAAATCTTCATTAAATCTTTCTAAACTGTCTATGTAATCATATGGAAACACACCTTTCCGAAGTACCAAATCCAGTTTGTCGTTATTTACAATCTTCTTTGTTTCGATGAAATCTTGTTTCCTTAAATTTTCTGAAAGTTTGGACAAACTCGACGGCATAAATCTGTAGGAGTCCAAGAATCTTAGTTTCATGTTTCCAACTTCTTTGGAAAAACTTATGAACTTCTCTGAAGTTTCAGCTAACACATCGATTTTACCGTCGTCTCTTCCTAGTTCAGGTATTATAAAATGAGCATCGTACCCACTGAGGTTATGCAGAACCACAGGAATAAATAGTGGTAAACGATAGCTCAAGTTGCATTTATTACAAGCAGCACCCCTGTAATAACCTGTGAGGTGATCGTGATCTTTAACTTTATAATTCTCAATAGTAAAATCATTTTTGCATAAGAAACATCGAGTTGCATTTTCATGTTGAATTTCTTCTTCTTCCTCCATCGGTTTCATTGGTACAATATTTGTATATAATCTTTGTGCATTTCCAGCTATTGAATATAAGTGATCAAGAAATATTTTTTCTACATTTTCACCACGATATACTAGAGGTTCTGAAGTTAATCCATATCTGTTTAAATGTTCTTCTGATAATGTTGATTTAACCATTAAACAAAAACTATTTGGTTTGTGCATTTGATATTTGACACTTTTTCTAGCTTCACAATTTTCATCTTCTATAGGAATTAGTGTTGATTCAAAGTCCGCATATACAACTATAGGGATACGGTATTGATGATGAACCTTTTGAAATGTAACAAATGCTCTGTTTTCCGAAGGTAAATTAATCTTTGCTTCATAATTATTGTTACATAGCCTTTTGTGCTCTTGTAACCATTCTCTTCCTTGTCTTCCTTCTCGTTGAAAATTAAAACATCTCTTGCAAATTATCTTTCTGTGTCGAGCTTTAGAAAGCTGCTTGTTAACAAGAGAGTCGAATTTCTTTATGTATACATAGTGAGACACATCTCCTCGCGTTAGTAGTAGTAAATCCGTATGATCTGGTAGCTCTTCTTTTACAACACGTAAAGGATACACTTTGTTTGAACTATCTAATGCAAAAACATTGATAGATGTACCAGGATTTTTCTTCTCAAATTTTGATATATCTTTCAGTGATACAGGGTAAGTAATTCCTTGAAAATTGTACCTATGTCTTTGATTTTCATAGTGTTGGTTAGGTTTATCGAAATGATTTGGTACAAACTTAGATGTCATCGCATATCTAAAACATTCATTATCTTGATTTTTCACATTAATACATGATCTTGTATCCTTAATTCTTTTGGGCAAAGGAATGTAACTAGATCCCATTAGTCCATATCCATGTTTATGAACTCTTATATCTAATACTTCAATACTTGTAAGACTCCATCCGGATCCTCTTCCTTCGTGTTCCTGAATTTTTGTTAATATTTCTTCTATACAGTTTTCTACTATTGAATCAATGTTTGAACTTTCCATAATGGTTCGGTTTTTTGTTATGAATCCTCTTGGTGATAATTCTTCTTGTACATTTATAAACATAGCTTCTAGTAGTAAACCAAATTTAAGAAAGTTCAATCTTTTCAATTCTTCTTTTAAAGTTTTACTTACGATTGGTTTTGCTTCTCTAATAAATTCTTCTAGCTTCAAGTTTTCATTTTGAATCTTATGATGCATTACTACTTTACCGGGTAATGCAAATACTTGTAGATTCGGTAAAGTAGTTGAAGATGTTGCAGTTATTTCATCTTGTTCTTCTTGTTCTTCTTGTTGTTCTTGTTGTTCTTGTTGTTCTTGTTCTTGTTCTTGTTCTTGTTTTTCTTCTGGGTTGTTGTGAATTAGTTCTTTATGACAGTCTAATAGAATTTCATCGTGAAACGATTCCGAACATTTATCGCAACAATACATGTTGAGATGTTTACTCTTTGAAATTTCACCAAGAAATGAAATGGGCTCTCATGTTCCTCCTTTTATAACGGTTCCCCCACCACTATTTCATCTTCTTCACTATCCAAGGAAATCAAACATTTTGAACAAAAATATTAACCTTCTACAAACTAATTCGTGTTCTTTATTCCCATTGGAGTTTTAGTATATACTTCTTTATATTCAAGCTTTAACGAGCTTTCCCCCACCCAACTAATTGTAGTTACTTTTAGGTGGAAATGGCTACAGCACAGACACTTGGTTAAACTAAATTTGTGCATAAATTAACTAAAGTTGAACTAAAAATTCGCATAAATTAAAAGTTAGTTCAAAACTAAAATTCGACAGTATTAAAAAAAACTCTAACAGTTGAACAAAAATAAACGTTAGTTCAAAACTGAAATTCAACAGTGTTAACCAAATTCTAACAGTCGAACAAATAGGTCAAGGTAATCCAATTTAACGCGAGAACGAGGAACAGAGCACTAAGTGGCATGTTAGTCCATTACCACAAAGTGATCTATTCCTCGCTCTCTATTCTACATCTACTTTTTTGGGTTTACTTATTTATATTAAAATGTTCAAATTTTACTATGTAGTATGTCCATTCTTGCTCTTCAACTCTTCGATTGTTTTTAGCAATTGTAACAAATATTCGTTAGTTTTCACCAAAGTCTTCATTTTGCTACATCCAATTTCAATGGAAGGAATTATAAGTTGTAATTTTATAAGTTCAATCTTTTCTTTCTTGCGAATTTCTCTCTTTATTATGTTGTTCCTTATTTTTGCTGAAGATTTAAACTCCATGTTGTTTCTGCTAAAGCCACAATAATAAAAGTCTCTTCAAACAACCTGCATTTATACACATTCCCCCACCATTTTATAATCCCCACTCCTTTCCCCCTTCTTTATAGGATTTGAAAGGGATAGGGTGTAGGGTGGGGGAAGGGTAATTTTGTTATTACAGTAGTTGTGCAAGAAAATAGCCGCCAGTGTACACACCTTGTTCATAGCACTCCATCATAGATTGTGCCCACTGCAACATGCGGTCTCTGTCATTTGGTGTGACAAGGAAAGAATGACTATCACCATACAATATAAAAGAGTCAATTCGTACATAACATCCTGAGTCCAACCATTTATTAGCTTCAGCCATAAACTTTTCTATTGTATCAAATGGAAATTGTGGATCAATTGCTATGACTTTACGTTCTTCACTAAGTTCAACAGTATAATCATCATCGTCCTCATCATCTTCACTTTCACTGTCATTACTTAAAGTGTCTTCAGATTCTTCAAAAACATCAGAAATTTCGGAAAAATTGAAATTTTCATTCAGATGAGGAGGCATTTTGAAGCAAGAAATATTGTAAACAGCAGAGACGAAACGACAAGAGCGGCGTGTAGAAGAAAAATGAAGGGGTGACCAACGCTCGCTCCGCTTTTATAATAGTATGCAAATGAGGGGTAGGAGCTGACCGTGACCAGTCATCGACCCAAAGGAGTGGGGGGAAGTACTTTTCTTACTACTTGGATGGAAGTAGGTTAGTAGGTCACGAGACTTAGAGTGTTAAAAAATAATGGGGGAGAAACACAACGCTATAACGCATTGTGTTTCTCCCCCATTATTTTTTTAAGCAACAATTTGGAAAAAACTAAGTGAATTTACTGTTTACGCCCCCACCTTGTAATACGATCCTTTTTATCCCTGAGGAGAAAGTCTTGAGAATCTAAATTGTTAAATCTCTTCTCTTTACACAAATTCTCACAAACTCTAATTTTATATTTTAAGCCGTTACATTTTGTCAAAATGTGTTGGTGGTCAACAACACTTAGAAAAAAATATTTCAAACCTTTCTTAAGCCTCTCTCCTCTGACGGATATTATTTCAGGATCGTCTTCAACGGTGGGGGTTTCTGTCAGTTGTGGTCCAGAAAGATGTTTCACGACATGTACACGGCAAAAACTTGCGTTTTTAACACATTTCCTCCCACAAGCTGATCCTTTCTTAATTCCCCTGGTGAGCACTTCAGGGCAAGTAGTGGGACGGCTAAATGCCCTACAACGCTCTTCTTGTAATAATTGAAATTGCTCTGAAGGAGCAGGCTTAGGAGTAGGCTTAGTGGATTTAGTTTTATGATAGGTGTGGTCTTCAGGCATAGTAAGTGGTGGGGTAGGAGGCAATGGTGACAGTGGAATGACAGGTGTACTAAGACGATGAAGCAAAATTTCAAATGAAGGGGTATTAGGACGGGGAGCTGGCTTCTGTGGAGGCGGCATGATGGTTGATGGCGGTGTAGAGTCGTTTGAAAGCGAAGTAGAAGGCGAAGGCGGTGAAAAAATGCTTCGAAGTTTAGAAGTCTTGGTAGGCGGAAGAATAGTGCCAGAAGTTGAAGGTTGGGATCCAAGTTGCTTCTTGTACCAGTCAGGAGGATTTTTCAGACGAAGAGTTTTCTTAGGTACAGTAACAGCCGTAGTAGAAGTTGAAGTAGAAGTAGAAGTTGAAGTAGAAGTTGTAGTTGGCAGAGATGACATGGTTGTGGCTCCAAGTTCGCAGCGTAACGTCTGGGATCAGAATGAAATGTTAGCCGCAGTCGGTGCGTCTTTTATAACAATATGCAAATGAGAGGGGTAGCAGCTGGCCGAGACTGATTATTGACCTGGGAGGTGGGAGAAAAGGGGAAAGAGAAGGTATTTATTTTAAATAATTCGCATAACTTTTGACTAAAATAAGATAACCACATTCTTCTTTTACCAAAATGTTTGTCTTACATAGACCTTTTCAATGATGTATCGCTTGTCCAAATCCGTCAATCCGTTATCAAGTTATAGCCATTTTAATTTTTCAGGTCATGACCGGTCATTCACCCGGAGTAGTGGGGGAAGGAGTGGGGGTAGGAGTGGGGGAAAGGAGGGGGGGGGCTCCATTTTTTCGGGGGGGGAGGGGGGGGGGAGGGGGGGGGAGGGGGGGGTCATTGACCCTTCCAAAAGTGGGTCAAGGTCATTCAAGATTTATAATGATCCAAGGTGATGGGAACAGTAATACTGTTCCCACCACCCTGTTTGCCTAACGGTTCCCACTCCCAACCCACTAGTTACGTTCTGCAAGGGACATCGACGCAATTTTGTTTGGACCGTCCGGGTCTACCGTAACGGTCCGGTCCGGGTCTACCGTAACCGTGAATTCCAAGGGAAACTGGAACACCTAATGCAGAAACGCAACTCTAACCCCACCCAAACTAATCCCACCCATTATATTCCTAAACAAAAATGCAAAAACCTAGTCCGCATTTTGCGGATGTCCCACCCCTTCTAAGTGAAGTTCAACTGAACTTCTGAATTTACATTTAATCTACCCCCTAACATCTAGCTGTAAGGCAAAACAACATTAATTAGTATTACCAACACTTAAAACTAACAACACATCATTATTAAAAAACCAAATAATTCAACACAACCAAATACCATCATTATTCTTAAAATTAATACACCTTAATGCTAAATACCTCTTAAAATTAATACACCTTAATGCTAAACCCAACTTATAACTAACATCGCAATGCGCAAATTATTTCTTAAATTTAATACAACTTAAAACTAAACACACACACACACATACTACATTGCATTAAAAAACGCAACGTAGTAGAAGAAGTTCAAATATATATAGGCCTACTAAATATTTGAAACCTCTTGCTGAGTCGCCAACAACCTTTCGCTATGAAAGTTTGTTGACGACTGACGCTAAAATCAGGCTCGTATCGCTCCTCGGATTCTCGAGTAGTGGGGGAAGTTGTTTCACTACAGTACAGTGTTCAATCCAGTCCAATTCGCAGCAGTGTAAAAGAAAGGCGAAGCAGTGGGGAGCGGCGCATGCGCAACAACACAAAACCAAGGTTTGAGGTTAGAATTATCCATGTGCAGTAGCGCTAAAGTGAGTAATACAGGACTAGGCGCATGCGCATAGCATAGACTCATTCCGATCCGGAGAACTTGTTGCATGCGCAGCAGGTTTGAGGTTAGAATTATCCATGGCAGCTGCCATATTTAGTCTGGTTTCACCACATAAAGTCAACAACCGGTGGTGACCGGCCATTGACCTGGAGGAGTGGGGGAAGGAGTGGGGGAAGGAGTGGGGGAAGGGGGAAGGGGGGGGGCTCCATTTTTTCGGGGGGGGGGAGGGGGGGAGGTCATTGACCTTTCCGGTCGGTCATTGACCCCAAGGAGTGAGGATAGACACAGAACCCTACTTCTCTTACTACTCAGGTGAAAGTCGGTCAACCAGTCATTTGCTTGCCATCTGCCGCCATCTGGCTGGAGTTATTGCCTCTATAAAGGTGGGTAGTTTATCGCGCTATAAACATTCATTGCCTCGCATCCGCTCGGTCATCATCTCTCGTTAGTTTTATGTTATGACTACTTCACTTACTAGGTTTGAGGTTAGAATTATCCATGGAATAGCCTTTGTAAATTCTAACCTATAAAATTACTACTCTGGCTTTCTGTTTCAATTTCTTTTACACTTCATTTTATATCTCAGTCTTCTTTTAACTTCTGAACTTAACACATCGGTTATGATGACTGCACAATGTTTAAAATTAAAGCTTTTGCGAACACAACACATATTACGAAGTACTTCTAAACCTTCAATTTCAAAGTGTAGAACTAATTGAAATAGAGTTAGGAAGAAGTACAGTTTTAACCCATTATACTCTTCAAAGACTTTGCAGGTTAATGTTGATGATAGTGTTATTTACAACATTTTGCATTCTATGTTACAATTCAACAACTTTGAACTTGTTACACCTATCCACTGTGTTCAACAAGTTTTTTTATTTTACCCCTACTATTCCTCATATAAGTGTTGTCACCACAATTCCTACTTCATGCTCCTCTATTCTCTTCAGCTGAGCTAAAATTTGAGGTTAGAATTATCCATGGCGGCCGCCATGTCTAGTTCAGTTTTACCACATAGAGTCGGCGACCAGTTATTGATCTAAAGGAGTGGGGGAAGGAGTGGTAGGGGAAGGTTGCCATTTTATAACCCCTCTCCCTAGGCGGCGCTTCTCATTCGATCGCCAACTTTCAAACAATAAACACCTCTCCCATGGCACAAATGAATTATCCCACTATCACCAACTAGTTCAACTTTGAACTATTTCTAATGGTAGTGGGGTAAGCTTTTTTAAAACTTACTCTGGATGACCTTGGCATATTTTCCAGATCCCAATTATAAGTTTGAATTTCAATTTTGAACTAACTCTTAATTTTTGTTCAACTGTTAGAGTTTCTTTAACACCGACGAATTTCAATTTTCAACTAACTTTTAATTTATGCGCAAATTTACTTCACCCTAACGCCAACACTATCGCCATCTCCACCCCAACCTATATGACATAAAATATAACTACAGCATCTCATATATACCCTCTAACCCCCACCGGAAGCTATGTGACATGGCAGCTGGCGCCAGCTGCCGCGTCACGTGGCTCGGGGGGCACGTGGCCGGTTTTAAAAGTGACCAAAACACACTACTTATATTTTTACCTAACTAACAAATACCATAACAATAATGCCAATCACAATCGCAATATTCATATTTGAAATATCTTCAGTAATAAAGGTTTAAATTTATGTTTATGAACTGTAAGGTTGGCAGCAGAATTGAAATTAACTTATACAATTTAGTTAACGTTCTCCAATTACGTCCGAAGTACTGTCAAGCCACGTACATTTTCGTTTACCACTTAACATTTTGCATTTGGAGAAATACTTAAAGATTACGTTTTTTTTTTTTTTTTTTGACACCGCGTAATGTCGCTAATCCACAGTAACTTAAACCTATAAAATAGTTTGAATTGCAATAGACACTTGAACCTGTAGCTGGAATATATCAATAATAATCAACATATCATTAATACAAAAAAAATAATATAACAGATATGTTGATAGATTGTAATAATCCACATGAATTAGACTGAATATTTAGTATTAAGTAATTTAACATACCAAAGGCTGTATTAACATAGTTAAGGCTGTAAATTGTCTCTATGAATAATGTTTTAACATCTTGGCTATTTCCACTGAAAAATAAATACTGCACAGTTATAAAAAGGTTTATGTAAAAACAGGCTCTACTCCTACATTAAAAATATTTAATTAAACGTGGCTCACTTGCACTGGTGAGCAATTAATTTGGA
The DNA here is from genome assembly GCA_030545055.2 of Neoaliturus tenellus. NCBI lineage: Eukaryota > Metazoa > Arthropoda > Insecta > Hemiptera > Cicadellidae > Neoaliturus > Neoaliturus tenellus. Next base: position 30,349 of record JAQYXR010000277.1, on the reverse strand, counting down.
TTTAACTCTTTTAATAATTTTTTCATCCTCAATTAATTAACAAAATGTTTATTGGTTGGTACGTTAGCTTAAAGAAAGAAATATTTAAAAATAATTCTACACTTGGTATTAGTAATTATATTTCTCTTTTTTACTAAATAGTTATTAACAGTTTATTGATTTATGCAACAAATCAACAAATTCAGCACTAAACATATAAGAATATAGATGCGGATGAATTTTAAAGCGTAATAGAGATTTTTCCTTTAAAAACTGTAAATTTAAAGTTGTGAAAGGTATACACCTGCGATTTGTTAAAAACAGAAAGCGACGTTTTATTTCATTATAAGAAGGACTATATTAAAAATTTTAATACAAAAAATATGAAAATAATAATTTTTTATATAAAAATACTAAAAATCTATCTAAAAATATAGTTTAGTCTGTTATTTACATTTGAATTGAAATACTATTGAATGAATACTTTTATATTGTAATAGTTTAACCTTCTTGTGTATTTTTTAGTTATTTAAATATTTATATTAAGATTTTCAAATGACCACAATTGAAAATGCAGTGGTTAATAAGTTAATAGTCTGTCGCTTTTGGGACATAACTTACGCAATAGTAGTGATTACTGTACGCGTAGTGGTTTTAAAAGTGTTCTAGAAATAGATGAAAATTATTGAGGTTATGACGAAGTATATATTAATTTTTACCTTTGAAGAAATCCGTGAGCAGATTCGGACATACATACGGATCAACTGCTTCTACAGATCCAGCGGCAAACCATGGCCATTTCATTGTAGGCTATAGACTGGAAAGATTGCATATAACTTTTTCATATGAAACGTTCATTGAATAACGTTCAAATGAAATAATAAGTGACTTAGGACACGTAAACGAAGATATCACTTATTACTTATACAAGAATTTCAATTTTGATCAATATCATATGTAGATTACAAAATTTGTTTGCACGCCAGAGACTGTGACCCGGATCTCGAATACAGTCTGATAATACAGTCGAATAGTCTGATGAATACAGCAATATGGAGAATTGACAACTAGTGAACCAACGAAACGATTTAACAAAATAGAATGATAGTAGTGTAAAAGTGGGGCTGCTGGCTCATGACGTCATCACGATGACGTCAGCAGTGATGACGTCATCAATGACGTCACGAATGACGTCAACAATGACGTCATATGACGTCACATGACGTCACACCTATGACGTCATGGTGACGTCATTACCGCTGACGTCATCATGATGACGTCACTGACGTTAATTTGGTCAAGGTCATGCAAGAATACAAAAAAAAAAATTTGCACTTTTGTGATTCCTCAAATTTTGTTGAGAAAATGAAATTTCTCGAGGAATCACAAAAGTGCAAAAAATATTTTTTTATTCCCTAACGATCAGCCTCTTGACCTAATATATCCGTCAGGGGTCATTGACCCGTCCCAGCAGCCCCACTTGAAAGAAAATAATTTTTATATTTTACTTACCCACCGAGAGACTAAGATCCGAAGAATAATTTCTTCAAACACCCGACAGTGTGACGGGAGAGGCCATGCTAACCATGACCGAGGATCCCGTCTTAACCCGTAGGTACTGACTTTTGCCTAGCACACCGGTCAGTGTCAGGATCCGACGCCTCGTGCTAAAGGATGCCAACCACCCATCTAGAGTGATGAGGTCCAGTAGCGCCCCTGACCGAAAGAGGCCTAAGGGTGGATCCCCAGGGGCCTACCCCCGGGCTCGTTAGGCGCCATGCTATTGTTGGTAACAAATAATTCTTGAGGTTCTGAACCTCGAAAAATTTTTATTTTACAGAGACTGTTAAGTCTCAAAAGCCTAACACTTAAGCTGCCAATTTACGGAGGAGTACCTCCAAGATGCGAATTTAGAAAAATTTCTACTTGGGGACAACCTGTGAAGATTAGTACAAAGAAATATTTTTCAACACACAACACTTAGACTAAATAAATCCATCACCAAGACCTAGCAGAAGCAGCAAGCGCAAAATAAAATATTTCTTAACACTACACATGCCATGCCTTAGACTAAAAGAATTCCCAATATAATGCGGCGCCAACATTACATTGCGAATCCTGTAGGGCAGAGCTTCAACCACTCAGCTGAAGTGTTTGAAACCAACTGCAAGGAAGCAAAGCCTCAGAGAACCGAAGCTGAGCCGGTCAGGAGTGGGGGAACCGGATCTGGTTACGTAAACAGCCAGACCTCGACACGTACTTGTTTGCGGCATTGGACAATCTCCAAGAGCCACACCTGAATACATTACTAACCGGATCTCATTATACAACACGTGTCAAGGTATGGAAACGCCTCGGGCTATGCCACCTCCTCCTCCCCCGGGGGGGGGCTCACTTCTCGTCCGGAGCCGAGGGGGGGAGGGGGAGGGGTCTTGGGACTTAGAATATTTTCAGTCCAAGTCAGGTGTACTATAGAATAATATTTTAGCTTGCCGGATTCAGCACAGCCGGCAGAGACCGTTACATAATGCTTATATAACAGACTGGTTTCTTGTCCAACTGGCCAAATGTAGCTCAACAGAAGGTAAGTCAGTTTATTGGAAGCCAACAAACACGCCACACCTCGCCGCCGCGGAACTTTTCTGTGAGTAAATTTTTATTTTTCCTTCTTGATAAACTTAGCAAAACAGAACCTAGCCTGTTTTGCACGAAATTAATTTTTGTTACACTGCTACACTTACGTTTACTTAACAAATTATTTTCCACTCCTTATTTAATATTTTATTCCTTACTTGTTAAGACTTAGAAACTGAAATGCTGGAAGACTGTTTCATACAAAATTAATTTTTATTTAGCTATACAGGTCTCCTAATATTTTCCTACACTTGTATTTTGCAGGTGTGGCTAAATATTTTTCGCTCACAATTTAATTTTATTCTACACAAGTGGATTTTGAACTTTACTACAAAACTGATCCATGCCCGTCTCCTACAAAATTATTTTTCATTTGGCTCTACCTCTTTTAGTCTTACATTAAATATTTCTTGGAGTTAAATTATACACAAGTCTCTCGGTTAATTTTTCTGCACAGTACGTGTTACTCCTTGGACAGTTCCCAGCAAACTGTTTCTACACTTGGCAACAACAGTCCGCATTACCCCCTCCACTACTCATTCCCCCACTATAACCCTGTTCCCCACTACTTCCAGCTAAGGTCCAACACTTGACTAAGTGTTTCAGTTATATCCAAACCTTACTGTGAGACACATCTATGGCTGAAACTTTGCGAGAAAAATTATTAAGAATAAAATTTTTGCTGGCCAAGCAAAATAATTCTGTTAAGGTATCCAAGACTTCCACTTTAACAAAAATGAAACGTTGCTTCAAAATTAATCCAAAATTTTACTCAAGGGACACAAATATTACTATGGATGATAAAATGTTTCAGAAACTTTTAGACGAGCTAACTTTTGCCAGTAAGGTTACGTTGGTGACTCCAATTCCCGACCAAGTTCCAAGATCACCTGAGAAAGAATAAAAAATAAATATTTCTCAGGAAATATTTCCAATCCGAGTTACGGTAACGGACCGGCTGGGACGAGTTGTTTGTAAAAAATTAAATTTTTCTTCCTTCTGACCACTTTACCCCCACCACCTCCTTATCCCCACCACTGAGCCGGGTACCTGGGATACCGTCTGTGTACAAGTCAGTACGTCTTCGGACGCGGTGCTGTTCGGATCGCGTGTCGTTTGTCCCACTGTCGGGTGTTTGGAGAAATTATTCTTCGGCTCTCAGTCTCTCGGTGGGTAAGTAAAATATAAAAATTATTTTTTTTTTTCAAGTGGGGCTGCTGGGACGGGCCAATGACCCCTGACGGATATATTAGGTCAAGAGTCTGATCGCTAGGGAATAAAAAAAATTTTTTTGCACTTTTGTGATTCCTCGAGAAATTTCATTTTCTCAACAAAATTTGAGGAATCGCAAAAGTGCAAAAAAAATTTTTTTGTATTCTTGCCTGACCTTGACCTAATTAACGTCAGTGACGTCATCATGATGACGTCAGCGGTAATGACGTCACCATGACGTCATAGGTGTGACGTCATGTGACGTCATATGACGTCATTGGTGACGTCATTCGTGACGTCATTGATGACGTCATCACTGCTGACGTCATCGTGATGACGTCATGAGCCAGCAGCCCCACTTTTACACTACTAATGATTTCTTTCCGGTATTTTTTAATTGAGATATTCAGTTATTTACAGTCATTATAGCCAAATACTCTTTCATGAACAGTGATTAAATTTCCTTATATTTTTACAACATGTTTATCATTGTAAAGTTACAGTATCAAGATCAAAGTTATATGAAATATATTAAAATTCAACAATGTTTTATTGCTTTAAATATATTGCACAAGTTTTGGCAATTGCTAAATATAATAAATGATTATACATGCTAAGTTATTTATCTTAAATACATTTGATTCATATCCCATCATGTTAGTATGTAAATAATTAACTAGAAGAAAATAATACTCACCAAAACCGTAAAAAAGATTAACCAGCACAAGCTTCAGAATTAATATGAGCGTAATGCATTAAGTAACCTACCTCCATCCATAAAATACTAAAAAATATTTTAGTAATATTTAAAAAAAAATAAGAGTGATATGGTTATGTTTCATTAGGTATTTTAAATAAAATCCACCGAGAAAATGTGATAACTCCACCAACTGTCAGAGATAAATTTGCATATTCGTTCAAAATAAAACTTGTAACTCAATTTAACGTTAGGTTTGAAAATTTTATATTCAGGCTGATTCAACCCGAATCAGTTAAATTTCAAATACAATCTAACAATTTTTTTTATTTACTTTAAGTCAAATTTATGTAAAATTAAATCTTCATATATATATTCATTTAATTCAATACTAATATTGAATGAGTTAGTTACGATGGATGAAAAAGCAGTAAAAACACTTAAGATTCCGAAGAGGTAAAAATGTTCTAATGCGAAAGTCTGGCAAACAGATATTTAAAAGAATTGTTTTAAAATTTAATATTCTTATGAATTCATATTGAAAACATGGCGTATGAACTGATATACAAATTTAACTTAAATAAAGAATGAATATACATTCTGTATATACAGAATTTCTTAAAGTATTGGCAGGTACGAGTGTGGTATATTGGTTTTCCTCTCAACTTAAAATGATAATTAAATATTTCCAGACTCCTAAAAATTATGTTTGAATACAAAATCATGACTATTGTAACACTAGAAGAAAAAAATAGACAAACGAATTCTCTTAGATTAATTAAGCTCTTCTCACATATGTTATATTGTTCTGTAATAAAATTTTTATCGTATTTTTATCTTTTTAAAAACAACAGTTTTAAAATTTCAGTTTCGCATTAGGTTTTTTTTTACTACTAAAATAAACTAGTCCTACTATGAAAGTTTTAAATTAAAATATAAATAAGCTATCTTTCCAGTAATATTTAGGATATACGTATTGACATGTTACACAATGGACTTCAGCTGTACTATTGTACTATTGGCTACACTTCCCCCAGAGTCATCCCTACATCTTGTATTCTCGAGACGGATGAAACCATTGTGCCTGTCTACTGCTTAAAAACATCCCATCCCTCTCGGTTACACAATGAAGTTTAATGTTTTTTTTTCATGTGTATTTAGTGTAAAAACGTTATTTAACTCTAAAGTGACTAGTTAATGTTTAAAGATGGACGTGTTTAATTTAGCTATAAAAACTAAAATCATATTTTTTCAGTGATTTATGTTTAAAGCTTAACATTTTCTAGAGTCAATTTAAGAAATTTAACTGTGGTAAACAAAAGTAATGAATACAGCGCACTCAGTGTTTATCCATACACCTAACACATGCTTCCTATATATTTAATAACTTATATCAATAATATCGTTATTTTAACTATTTAAATCACTCTAATTAAAATTGATTTATAAAAATATGTTTGTCCATAAACCATTGACCTCCCAATTTAGAGTTTGAGAAGTTAGATTGTAATTTTTTTATTTATATTTTTAATATTTATTTATTATTCCTAGCTTTGCCAGAACATTAGGCGATTCTTGCAGTTTTATGTTTTATCACATTCGAAGTACTATGCCAATACGTTATAATTAATCTATGTAACCATAGATAAATAAATGGATTTTTATTTGTTGATTAAGTTTGGTACGATGGTTAGTTAAAATTATTATTACTGAAACAAAGTTTGAAAGTAGCCAAACACTGAAAACTCCTAAAGTAAACCGAAACTAAAAATGAAAATTCAAAGCCCTCAGTCTTGAGTTGTTTGGATCTAAAGGGTAAAATTGTTGTTCAACAGCAATTTATTTGCAAACTTGTCTGTCACTCACTTCTTATTTTGTGACAACACTCTTGTTATGTAACATCGAAGAAGGTTGTCAAGTGTGCGCACAGTGTTTCTGTAACATTCAAAATATACTTAGAAAACATTTACACTATATTTGTATAAAGCCCGTTATTTTCACCAATTACAGTTTTAAGTTTTTAATTATTTTATAGTTAGTTATTTTTCGCTTTAGCGAGAAGGAATTATATTTAAAAGAAATGTCACAATTATTTCAAGCAAAATGAACAAATCACTCAAGATAATTCCTATGTTTGGGGAAATTTGCCATTGTATGAAAACTTTTGTTAAAAAATATACTGTTAATGTTTAGCCATAAATGTTTAGAGAACGAATTCGATAAATCAGCTTTTGTAAAGATACACATAGTTTAAATTATAGTTTCTCTGTCCAAAATTGCTTCTAACACATTCAATTGTCACTCGATGTCGTTTGACCACATTCGATTTGTTGGCTTGATGTTAAAGTCATTGGTGTTATTTCTGGCTTCACAATTTACGTTAAATTAAAATACGTAGTTAATAAAAAAATAAACAAATTATTTAAAATGTAAATAATTGTTCTATAAATATTCCAACTTTCTACATTAACACAGTCAAATTTATAAAGAAATTAATAAACAAATTAACATTAATTTTTTATTGAATTTTATTAGTTTTCCAATAAAAAACTTATTGTTAAAACACACTATATTCCTTTTAGACGGTAAGACATCCTACTCAACGATTGTCCCTATGTAAACGTAACCCTTATAACAACTGGAATCTCGCGGGGACAAAACATGAGAAACAAAGTTGACATTTGCACGTCACACGTAAACACAAGTCAACCTGTTTAGATTTTTGTTTCTTTTCATTTTTGGATATTTTTGTATTAAAATATCATTAACAGTTTAGTATTTAAGTAGAAAATATAATATCTGAAAAGCGTTTGGGTTAAATTTAACCCATCAATAGTTCTTTTTTATAACCCACCTGATTCACGGATATAAAGTTTTAGAGAATTTTAAATAAAATAATATAAATACATATTTTATGACCTATTGCTATAAATGACGACTACATATTTATGAAGGTAGACAAAGTAGACTATTTTAATAATATAATACTTGTTATTATTTCTATTAATGATTAAAATTAGCAATATAGGTTAAAAATAAAAGATTATAGCGTTTTTTTTTTCAATCTTCTGAAACATTTTTTACAAGCGTAATCGAAATTCAATCAAAAATGTTGTTAGGAGTCTTAAGAATAATAATAAGACATACAATTCCCAAAAAGAATAAATTTTGACAATATTATATGAAGGAAAAAGTATGTCCTCAAGTTACTTGCCCTAATATTATAAGATACATGTAAAATCTATCTCTGAACAATTTTCTAATTTTCATTTATAATTAAGTTAATGGTCATAGCCTTAATGAAACATTTTAATTCACTTAAATGTAAATCAACAGACACGATACAATTTTTAATTACTTATAACCTTAAAATATAAAATAAACACTCAAACTTACTAACAGGCGTCAGGCACGAAGTGCGACGGTACAAATCGTAATTATATTAAGAATTTCATCGGAGCGAAATCTTTTAATTTGCCTTATTGCCTATAATAAAATGATAGTAAGATATTGAATTTACGATATTAATACTTTTTGAACCTACTAAACTGTTAAAATAATAATGTGAATACACAATATTTTTTATGTGAAACGTAATGTGACAAACATCGATCATCGTTCGCTCTTCTAACAGTTGCAAACAGAGTTTTACGATTTAACGTGAATCATTGATGTGTCAATATTAACCATTAGTTATATCTGAAGATGGTTGAGTTTACTGTTGTTAATATTCACTTTGATTTCATGGAACTTTATTTGCATAATGGCATTTTTTGCTAGAGAAAACATTTTTCTCTAGAAATAAATATTAGTTTTATAAAGGTTCGTGCCAAATATAAACCTAATATACCAATCCGAAATAAAAATTATTAAGTTTAAAATAAAAAATGGTGGCTAGAGGCTAAACGAACATTATTCAGGAAATATGTTCCTAATAGATATTTTGTTTACTTTAGTGAGAATCACCACACGGAGTGAATCACCAAAGGAAGAGAGTTTCCGAACACTCTGTATTTTAATAACTACTAAAAAGAAATTTATATAAATAAAGAAAAAATAAATTATATAAATTCGATAAAATAATTACTTACCTTTAATTTGTTTCGAATTAATTTCCGTTGATTTCGCTTTTTCAGCACAAAGTAAAATAACTGATCAGTGATTTTAATTTCGCTGCTGTTTAAATTACAACCTATGTACCAAAACTTTAGTCATCTCAGATATTTTACACAAAGGTTCTAACATAATTAAGAGTTTACAAAAATTAAGATCCCACTTAATCTGCTGTTAATAATTTATATATTATACAATAATTTACACATTATATACTATTACTTTTCAAAGTAAGTTTTTTTAAGGATAGATGTTTTGTTTGATTAGAATAACTTAATTAGTAAGTTAGAAAAGAATATACTTCATTTAAGAATTTTTATAAAAAAAGTAGAGTAACACATATTACTATATAAAAATAAAAAAAGTTATTGTGTAATGAGGAAGTAGGCCTAAACCTAAGCTGGAGGTATAAGAATATTACTTTGTTTTCAGAGAAACTATAAACGAACGTGTGTCGAATTAAATGTTGAAATATTTATATAGTAAAAATTCAGCCTTTCGTAGTAATTAGAATTGATTTTTTTAAGTTTAGAACTGTTGAAATCCACCATTGAAAAACATAAAACAGAGTATTTAACTAACGAACTAACAACTTTATGTTTTAACTAACCTGCCAATAAATAATTTTAGGAAACCCTATTGTTTCCTTTTGAAACCCCAAGTATTAAAACTATTATTTTTCTCATCCAAAACAATGTATGTTACTTTACAGGTGCTACTGCATTGCAAGGTTTATTACGAATACGTTGCACTATCTATATTAATTTCATGGTTGTCACTTTCGAAAAATATTTAGTTTTATATTAAGTAGTCCGGATTAAAATTATAGAAAACACTCTGTAAAAGTATAATATTTTAACAAACAAATTTTAAAAAGAATTCCAGGAATTTAGTTTATTTTTTTTTTACTTTCATATACAGTTTTATGTCATTTATTTATTAATTATTTACAAGCTTAATTCGGTTGATTATTTACGTTCTGAATCAACTAAGTTGTCAGTTCAGCGAGTCTGTCACATTTTGTATCTAAAGTTAAATTGAGTCGAACATTGGTTCCCTGTAAAAGGGAATGTGTTGTTAATCTAGATGCTTCTATCAGTTGGCATTTTGATCACCTGGTGTTAAGACAAATACAAGTATTGAGTTGTGCATGCACGCAGTAATGATTGAAATAACTATATTCATAGAAACCCAAGTGTTAATAATTAATACAATTTTGACAACGTTTTCTATAGGCTATTGTGCAAAATTATTTTTGCTGTGGAGCTTCATCTGCTGTTAATTAATTAACTATTTAGTTTTAGATATGGCAAAAGCTATTTAGTGTTATGTCCAATAGAAAAAATGCATCTGGACAGTTCGTTTATCTATGCTCTAAACGAAGCCAAGTTGTATAGTATTTGTCTTAGAGAGAATATTGCGAGTCACTAAAGGTTCCTGTGGATAACAATTATTAAGAATTTACCATTAATTTTTTATTTCATCCCGTTTCTCAAAGTACAGTTTTTAAGAATAGTTTTGTTTTACAAAAAAATGAGAAGTGCTAGTTTAATATTACCTAACAATAATATGTGTTATATTAAATTATTAACTACGTAATTCCAAAATATAGAGGAAAAGGCAATATATTGTGTAATTCTTTAAAATGACACAGTTTTCAATAAAATATAAACTAATCAACTAACCAACTATTGTTTATTAAATAAAAAACCCGATTTTTGACATTTTTACACTTTAAGAACTCCATAATCCCCGTTGCCGCAGCCCCTTATGAAAGAATGCTGTTTCCGGCCTCTGGGGACTTCAAAACGGAAAAGGAATATAATACCACGCTTGGGTTTCACTTTGGCCACTTCAATTCCCCATGGGGAAATTCGCAAAAGTGTAATACTATAAATGTATTCACAAAAGATAATGTGAACGTAGGCCTACTTTATGTGTAAACATCGGAAGTGTGGAAGTGCCCTTGAGGAGGAACATGGTCGGGAGTTGCCAGTTCATCTTCAAAATAATTTCAAATAAAGTATTCCGGGCAGCTATATTTATTTTACATATCTATTTAACTATAGCCTTTTACATAAATACATTTTAGATTTCTACACCAGGTATATATTTTTTACGGTTTGAAGTTGAATAGTCCGAACCCCGGACCTGTTACCATCTAACGTTGAGGTGTTGTATATCGTCATTGAACAAAAATCCCAACTATAAATGTCAACTGGGTCTAGAAACTAACCTTTAAGAAGCTACTAACGTTTCTCAGGATCAAATAAACAACCTATTGATTCAAAGTCAAGCACCATTACTACTCATATACTTCGCCAGTCATTTGGTAACAAACAAGGAGTGTTTTTTAAATATGTTTTCATATATGTTATAAGTGTTATAGTTGAAACCATCCACTCACTGTCATAAAATAAGTTCTTTCATAAATTAAATGAAAATTGTATTATAAACAATGTGAAAATATCATTTTATAACTATTGATTTAAGAATAAAATTCATTCAAAATTTTATCAGGAAAGTAAGATAAATAATAACTTTATATTTATCACAATTCAACTGCCGGTTTTATTTGAAATTCAGTAAAATAATCTAATTTTAAATGCAAATAAGAAGCCAGCACAGACAGCCAGACGAGGGACATTTAAAAATAAATTATAATAAAGAAGTCAGGCTTAAGTCTTAATAAATTTGATTTTAATAAAAACACGGTCGGTATTCATCAATACGAACGGAAAAACTAAGGAAATTGTATTTGTTTTGCCCTTTAATCTTAATACATTTTATTAGTATTGAAAAGGTGATTATTATCATTATTACCGAATGAAAACAAAAATAGCTAATTTTTTGATTGTGCAGATTAAGGAATGGGTAAAACACACTTTTGGTAAAACGATTTCAATTAGAAAAAAGGATTAATTAGTACTTAAAATTGAATAACAAATATGTCTTTATACGTGCATAGTTTTATTTCATTATTAATATTTTATAATCCAGGGTTACAATGAATACTACATAAAAAATAGTAAATTTCATAGTAGTTTTCATCACTAGGAGCAAAAGTGGGTCTTTTTGGTGCGCAATCGTGTTTTAAAAACGAGGCGCAGCCGAGTTTTTAAAAACGATTAAGCATCAAAAAGACACTTTTGCTCCGAGTGATGAACAACGTTTTTTATCATAATGCGAAATTAGAATTTTTAATCGTTAAAAATATTAACTATAAAGTTGTGTATTCGAGGTTATATTTACAAAGTAAGTTATATGCAGTGTTAACATTTCTGTTATTTACAAACAATGCTCTTTATAAAGTTTGAATTTCAAAATTATGCTCCTAAACATGAATAAATCAATAATAATACACTTATCAAACAGCTGACTTTTCAGTCCTAGATGATTTTTCAGTCCTAGGACAATAAAGAATAGGTTTTGGTACTATTGAGAGAACACAAAACAGGCTGATTTCGTGCAGAATGATAAAAAAATACTTTGTTCAATCACTGGTTATAGTTATAGTTGGCTGGTTATGGTTATTGGACAAGGTTATTTTATTTTATTATAAATATATTCCAATCCAGAGTCACAATGAATACTACATAAATTGGTTATAATAGTAATTATAATAGAAATAAAAATAACTAATTTAACTAAATAATAGCTGCCTTAAACATTATTTTTTACAATTTAATAAAAGAACTAAATCATTTTAAAAGAGTTTATTATAAATGTATGAACTATATGAACTTTAAGTTTAATTGTGTTTTATTCAAGTAAAATAACTTTTCGTAATATATGGATAAGATATCACATATCAAGATTTTTTCTTTAAGATTATGTTGACTTCTTATAAAAATAGCCATTTGTCTTTGTGTTGTTCGTGTTTGAGTTTGTGGTGTTCAAAAATTTATTTTAAATTTACTTTTAAATCACCTGACGGGATCTTCATAGATCTACTCATGAATATGCATGTTAAACCCCAACTGCTGAAGATGCAGCCTATTGCTGCAAAACATGTACAGACCTAAAAATCTGTCCTGGATTGCAAAAAAATTGACGGTGAGTCCAATTTATCAAGATTCTTATTTTGTCGTATTTCTGAGTTGTAAAGCTCAACTCTGTAATGACTTGGATTCTTTATGTCAAGGATTTTGTATTAGGATAAAGGAGATCAGACATGGCTTCCTGAGTAGCAACAAAAATAAATTGATCTTCAAAGTACTTTCGGAGATTTTTTTATTAGACTTATATTTTACCTCTGCAAATTTTAATCAATATCTATCTGTTGAATGTTATTTTATGTCCAAAGTATAAGTATCACATACTTTTCACGTGTTTCTTTGAGACGATTTCACAAAGAGAAAAAATTCATATAAACAAATATAATAATATTCAACTTTTAATTGTTAATAGCAATAATTTTAATAAACCGTTTATACGCTTTTACTGCTTTAAACCGTGTGAAACCAATACTATTTTAATTTACAGTGACGCTAAAATTATAACCGTACTAAAACTGTTAAAACAATTATATTTTGTTTTAATAGTTAACTAGTCAACATATACCAAATGTACCTTGTATTTAATGTACTGAGTGAGAGACCGGAACTTCTCATCGGCTCAATACAAGATTAGGATCGCGGTTCAGGTGAGGCTAAACAAACTTTGTAATCCCCGGACGTGGTTGGACAGACCTTCAGCTTGGAAATTAAAAACAAAACATTCAGTTTGCTACAATATTACTGCAAAGAGTTTTAATTTTTTATTTGTATGAGTAGGCCTACTAACTAACCGGCTAAACATTGATAAATTTTTTTTAATCATGCTAAGAAAGGTGGAAAAAATAGAATTATAGTGATATTGTAATAGATCCACCGAACATATTCTACCCCATAGTTATTAATGTAAAAAGTCCATAAATTATTTTATTTTTATTTTTAAAATTTGTTACGTGTTGCAATCGAAAATGTTATTACATGAGTTAGTTGAACATATCGTAAATTTTTTATTCTAAAAAAATCGGGGTTTCATTAATGTGTTTATTTATTATTCAAGTCAATTGTTTTATATTCATGGATCTCAAATTAAATTTTTATTTCACGTCAATATTCATGGATCTCAAATTAAATTTTTATTTCACGTAGTCTACTGTCGTAATCTCTGGTTAGATAGTCTGAGCTGGTTGTATTTCTGAGTTGTAAAGCGTATTTCCTTTCTTCTGTGACCATTGTTGATTCATGATTCAATGATTTATTTCACCATTAGATGTACAACAATGTACATAATAGGCTACGTCAATATTAAAACTATAAAAATATCATTTCAAGTCCATCTTTCTGAGAAAAAAAAAACACATGCTATGCATCAGTTAGATAGAACAAGAAATAAAAAAATTGATTCATGCACACATGTTTTTCAGTTAAGTGTAATTCAAACCAATAATGGAATTAAAATCATGCCGTTCAAACCACTTAAAAACTTGGAATGGATTACCAGATCACTGAAAGAGGTCCACCCTCAAAACATTCTTTGAAATCATCAAAGTATTATTTAACAGCCAGTTTGTCATCTGAAGCTTGGAATAGGTAAATTTTTTACTGATAGAGGCAGATAGTTGAAGTATCCTCTCCCTGTAGCAGGATAGAATTTTAAACTTTTAGCTAATCTATGTCTTTCTGTGAAAATATCCAAATTGTTTCTGGTATTATGATTATGTACATGATGAGTCCTTAGCATGTAATTTTCACTTGACTCAAACCCTAATAAACACTGAAAAATATATACATTACATACAGTCATAATCATGTTCTGACAGAAGAGTAGTCGACAATGGTCAAGATTATGGTCTCTACTAAGCACTCTAATTGCTTTCTTTGGAAGCAGTAATACTTTCTGTACTTTGGAAGAATGACCCCAGAGCCCAGAACCATAGACAATGATGGAGTGAACAAAGAAAAATAAGCAACACGGATGAAGTCTTTGGTCATCTCAACTCTTAATCCTCTCAGTAGGAATATGGCTCTACTGAGCCTACTGTTGTCATATTCCTATATTTAATAAAAATAAAAGGGGGTATTTAAGGGTATAGAGAGAAAATTATTGAAAAGATCGTGGATATTTTGGTGTCACATATCCACCAAATGATATCTTAATGTCTTATTTAGACCAATCTAAGACGTTATTTTATCGATTTGATTACTGCTCCATTTGATCAATTTTCACACTAAAATTTAACAACACTGCTGATTTACAAATTATTATAAGTAAACGGGCAGACAACTAAAATGCAATTGTTATCATTGACGGTATAACAAATGAAAGTTAACACACCAAGATTTAAATATTATGCAAAACAGTATAACAAATATTTAATAGCTGGCTATTTAGTAGAATGTTGGTTACTATGTAAAGAGAGATAGGCTACTTTTTATAGATGATTGATTTTACTGTATTTAAACTTACGACTTATATATAAATGAATATGTTGATACATATGTTTGGATATCTTATAACCAACAAATAATGAACTTTTAATAAAAAATAAAGAAAAATATCATGTTTTGATTGTAAAGTAGGCCTACTTATTACCCTATTTTTACCAATTTATTTTTCTCATAAATAGACATTGATATTCTCTAAATATTCTTGCAAGCTTAAGCTTCTTTATTTAAACAATTAGTTGCTTACTAATGTACAAAATGCACTACATAAAGGTAAAGTTACAGGAGATGAACTATGAAGAGATTAGAAATAAAATATACAATAAGAAATAACTAAGAATAAGGAAGGGGATGGAAATATTGTGCAACTAAGAGACCGAAAAACCTGTTGAATAACATATAATACCAAAAAATAAAGACAACATGGAGCACGCCCCCTAGAGGAAGTTGTAGAGGGAACTGTATTGGCCTATGTCATCTTGTGTGTCATTTTAAAGGTCTTTGAATGTACATTTAAATGCCACAAACCCGATCTTAAATGCCACAATGCCGATCTAAACCCGATTGTGCAAATATAACACAAGTTATTGCATTTTGAAATTTCGATAATCTACATTTATGCAAAGTTGGACTGCCTGCCATTTCTGGCTCAAACGTTCATTTGAGGTCGAGTTGGCGACATTGTTTTCAAATCTATTTGAATGCTATATATCTCCTCTTTATAAAGATCCTGAAAATTAGGATAAATGTTTTCTCTTAAGTCCTCATTTGCCATCTTCGATTGCTGTCCAAAATATTATGATTTTCAGCCCAATTTAGGGCAGCCCATGATATTTTTTTTTATTTAACGTAATCTTTAGGATCATGATTAACAGAAAGCAGTGCCGAAAAGCCAACCTCAAATGAACGATCTAGTCAGAAATGGCAGGCAGTCAAACTTTGCATAAAAAGCATTTTGCCGAAATTTCAAAACGCAATAACTCGCATTATATTCAAACTTAGAGGTCGGGTTTGTGGCATTTAAATCTACATCAAAATACCTTTAAAATGATATACAACATGTCATAGTTCAATATAGTTTCCTCTACGACTGTATGGGGCGTACCCCATATTGTGCCCATTTTGGAAATGTGGCAACATGGATTTTTTACATCTACTAAATGCCCTCAACAATAATCCAAAGTTAAATTTTGTTAGACTTTTAGTGCATGCTCAACTTGTTTAGAGCCTGGACTATATATTCTGTATAATTCAAATATTGAACTACGCAATATCTTTTTTATCCGTTGTGTAAGGATTGCGTTATTCTAACTAATGTCATATTTTGATACATTCCAACTAGTGAGTCCAATCAAAAACCTTATAATTTTATCAAATTAAATGATAAAACAAATATTACACTTTTAACCATATATATCTAGCTATTAAAACGCAAATATAAATTAATTCAATATTCTACTTCGAAATTTTCATATATTACATTGCACTTAATACATCTTGCAGTATATTGTAGAAATAAGTAAAAACTAAGTTCAAGACTTAAATTAACTTCAATTTATATTTTTTGGAAATCCGAGAAGCAATATACATTTTAACTCCAATATCGTTATTAAAATAACTGCTGTATGCTGAGTATAAACACTACCTACCTTTATTCCGAAATCTGATTTTCCGGTGACGAGGAAATATGTTATGATTGCTATCTAATAGTAATCATGTTACAAATAACAGATATTGACGCTGACTCTGCTGACCGCTCCAGCATCAGCAAACGTTACAGCGAAATTTGAGCTTGCCAATTATTAGCAGACTGGTCATTACTCCACCAACAAAACATTCGATCACCATGTGTTGTTTACTGTTAATCAACCGGATTGAAAAAGTCTGTAATATTTTTAAATTCAAGGAAAACTGAGTGAAAATTATGTGTGGGTATAAATTGATTGTGACGATTAATTTTGCTGTTATATAAAATGGTAGTAGTTATATCGGTAGTGATGTTTCTGAAGTTGCTAAAACAAAAATTTCTTATAATGAGTTATCATTTTTTTTATTAAGTCCTTATTGTAAGTTTAGCATATAAGGCACACTTTTAAAATTGTAAGATGGATAAGATTAAACACAAAACCTACACAAAATTAACTCTTGTGATGCCTCATGTTGTTGTCCTTGCTAAGTGTGCTTAGGTCTTTATATCAATAATTTGTATTAATCCTTCAGTCCCTAGATTTTAATTGATCAATATATTTTTAAACATTAAAGACTAACAATCCTTAAACATATAATCCTAATAAAAAATATATATAAATTTTGTTAAAGAATATGTATTATTTTAAAAAAAATTACTGGTGGTATTTATCTTTTTTAACTCAGTTTTAACATATTCACCTTCCATGAAGTTTTCATCGACAATGTTTAATAAAATCAACCTTCAAATCCGATTAAATAACAATAAAAGTTGATTTTGTAATAAACATTATTATTAAGGCATATATATATATATATATATATATATATATATATATATATATATATAATATATGCAGTAGTTACAACAGAAAGGAAACAAGCCAAAATTGAATATTTGAATATTGTACGTGTGAAGTGTCCCAATTCAGCAGCCCCAGTATATTTGATGCCGCAGGGGCACGAGGCGGTTACCTTACCTTACAGGTGTGACATCATAATATAATGTTCTGTATAGTTCGGTATCCTACCTAACATAAAGGATACAATATTCAATTCATTGAATACTGTAATATGATTAAATGGATAATTGTTTTTATTTACATAACAAGAAATTGGAAGATTTGCAATAATATTTTAAAACAACTTAGGAATAGGCATTAACATTTTTTCATTTTAAAACTTTAGAAACTTTTGACTTTAAATCATGTTAAAATGTATTTTGTCATTGATTCGTTCCGAGACGATTTCGCAACTCCTTTAATGAAGTTTTTCAATTCATCAGATTACGTGACTATGAACTAAATTTAATTACAGGTAAAAAAAAAAAAAAAAAAAAAACAAATTACAACGATTGCTTCTAACTGCTATAGAATATTTTCTGTTCTTGGAAAAGTAAAATGTAATCTGTAAATGCAAAGAGCTTCAGAGGGTTTAACTGTAGTGTTTTGGACCCCGCCCACAGCCGTGAATAGCCCACAAGTCTATTGAAGTTAAATTGTTACATCGGAGTTATTGGAATTAATCAATAGGGTTATTGGGTGATTACAATAGTCGTAATGAATTAGAAATGTGTTTGTTTTGCATTGTTACCAACAGTAGCAGTGGCAATATTCTCTAAGGCGTAAACTCTTATTTTGATTCATGTCCGTTAAGTTTATTCTCTTGATAGATTTTATATATGTAGTAGATGTATAAAATGTCGGTACACATGTTGACGTAAACATTCTACTTAAAAAAAACTTACTTTAGTGTTATATTTTTGTAAAAAATAAAAAGGTAATGTTACTACTGTTACATATTTCCTAAAGAGGGAAGAGTACAAAGAGATGGGAATAAAAATATTACGTGTAGAGCGTCCATAATCCGCGGCTCCTGTATATTTGACGGTCAACGTGAGTTTGTTACTTTTACTTACTCAACATGACGTACTACTCAACAATAACTTTGTTGCCACATTAGGCAAGAAAAATATTTAATATAATAATTTTTTCTAAAGAAAATAGGCTTATGAGATGTTTTATAACCGACGTAAAATATTTAATTTTATTTATTATTATTATTTATGTAATTTATAATGTTTTTCAATGCTATACATTGTAGTTTAAAGACAATAAACACGTTTGAATTTGAATTTGATTCTTATCTTAAATTTAATAATTTATTTTAAACATTTATTATGAAAACAAAAGTATTTCAATTGAATGCTTTCATGTAAACAGTTTTAACTTTATATTTTTTTAACCTTATATAATACAGTTTTCATGAAGACCAGCTATGAAGATAAGCTATTGGTGTAAACCAATAGCTTATCTCAACAAGCTACAGGTCACCTCATATTTAAATAAACTTAAAGATAAAAAATAATTAACTGAGATTTTAACAATACAAACAGTATTGTTTTATTTAAACCACTCACTATTGTTTCATTCACTGTAAGAACTCTAATTTAACTTTTATTGTTAGCAAAAAAATCGTAACCTCAACAAAGGCCTTTTACCTTTAAGAGGTACCTATATTTTCCATTCTAAAAGTAAAATTAATTTTTTTTAAATAAAAAATGGGGAATAAACATTAAGTTTATCACATTCTATTTTCTGTTAAAATTGTGTAATTGGACCTCGAATGATTAAAATATCAAAGTAAGAGATACTCTAATTCCAGCTGAAAATCTTATAGCGACTAGATTAATGTTATTCATTCCCTTACTTTAACAGTACTCACTAAATAAAACATTTAACACTCGAGACAAAGAAGGATAGGGGGTTTTAGTCTGTGGACAGGTACAATGGTGTCATTCGTCTCTCAGGCAGATGTATGAGGTGGGTGGGCAACTCTAATGTTTTTAAATTGGAAACTTGACCAACCACCTATAAAAGTTCTATTTACAAGTATTTCATACATAATCTTAAAGCATTAAAAACGTATTTAATTTCTTTATCTTTAACATTGTAAAACAGTTAAACACATTATATATTACAACAATTTATATCACATGCATTTTAAAAATATATAATAATAAAATGGTGGTTTAATTCAACAAATTTAAACAAAATTTTTGTTTTCCTTAGAAACACAATGACAATGAATTATTGAAATGGTCTTATTATGAATGTACCTTTCCAGCAAAAATTTAAGGAAACTATTTGTTTTGATAGAAAATTAATGTATTTATTTATTTTATGAAAATGAACCTTGTACCAAGATCTAAATATGATTGAATTTAGTTAGTTGAAATCAAATATCAATTTTCTATTTTAAACTAAAGTTTACTTTAGGGAAGCATGGAAATTTCACCTATAAAATATTTGGAGAAGGGGCCCATGTAATACTGAATAAATTTTTAATGAAGTAAACTGCGTGATCCCTCAAACGTGGTTAATGAAATATGGACGCTTCACATGACGGATCGTATCATTAAAAGGTTAATAATGTTTGGGAAGCATCATGAAAAATCTCTCATAGTTAACTAACCACAAAACGCAGGTAAATTAATATAAAGATTCACTATAATAGGATTTTATTAACTAAACAGTACTATTTAAGTAGTGTGGTTTGGTCACACCTAGACCGGAAGTCGTGCCATCCGCCCGAGCAGCTGCTCGGGAGCAGTTGACCGGGCAGCTGGCGCCAGCTGCCATGCCATATAGCTTCCGGTGGGGGTTAGAGGGTATATATGAGATGCTGTAGTTATATGTTATGCCATATAGGTTGGGGTGGAGATGGCGATAGTGTTGGCGTTAGGGTGAAGTGAACTTGCGCATAAAGTGGGGTTGAACTAAAAGTGAGCATAAATTAAAAGTTAGTTTAAAATTGAAATTTGTCGGTGTTAACGAAACTCTAACAGTTGAACAAAAATTAAGAGTTAGTTGAAAATTGAAATTCAAACTTATAACTGGGATCTGGAAAATATGCCAAGGTCATCCAGAGTAAGTTTTTAAAAATTCCATCCAACTATCACCAGAAATAGTTTTAAGTTGAAGTAGTTGGTGATAGCGGGATAATTCATTCGTGCCATGGGAGAGGTGTTTATCGTTTGAAAGTTGGCGATCGAATGAGAAGCGCCGCCTAGGGAGAGGGCTTATAAAACGGCAACCTTCCTCCCACCACTCCTTCCCCCACTCCTTTAGACCAATAACCGGTCGCCGACTCTATGTGGTGAAACTGAACTAGACATGGCGGCCGCCATGGATAATTCTAACCTCAAACCCTAGCTTAGCTGAAGAGAATAGAGGATAATGAAGTAGGAATTGCGGTGAGCGCATTTATATAAGGAATGGTGGGAGTAAAATAGGAAAACCTGTTGAACACAGTCGATAGGAGTAATAAGTTCAAAGTTGTGGAAGCATAACATAGAACGTAAAATGTCGTGAATAACACTATCATCAACGTTAACCTGCGAAGTTGCAGAAGAATATAACGGGTTAAAACTGTATTTCTTCCTAACTCTATTTAAATTAGTTCTACACTTTGAAATTGAAGATTTATAAGTACTTCGTAATATATGTCGTGTTCGCAAAAGTTTTAACCTTAAACATTGTGCAGCCATTATAGCTAATGTGTTACATTCAGAAGTTAAAAGAAGACTGAGGTATAAAATGAAGTGTAAAGGATATTGAAACAGAACACTATAGTAGTAATATTTGAGGTTAGAATTAACTAGACTCATTTAATGAAGTGGTTAGGAAGCCACATGCTGATGAATGCTAAATTGCATGTTAGAAGTAACGAAGTAGTCATAAAATAAAAACTAATGAGAGGTGATCACTGCGAGGATGCAAGGTAATGAATGTTTGTGACGCGATAAACTATCCGCTTTTATAGAGGCAGTAATAACCCTAGCCAAATGCCGGCAGATGCCGACCAACTACCTGGTTTTATAGCGCCAATTACTCCGGGCAGCTGCCGGACAGATGGTAAGAGAAGTAGGGGGCTTTGGGGCAATGACCGGAAAGGTCAATGACCCCCCTCCTCTCCCCCTCCCCCCCCTCCCCCCCCGCCGAAAAAATGGAGCACCCCCCCGCCCCTTCCCCTACCACCCCTTTCCCCACTCCTTCCCCCACTCCTTCAGGCCAATGACCGGTCACCTGGTCATCGTCGGTCGCCGACGATAATTCTAACCTCAAACCTATGCGCATGCAACAAGTACTTTGGATCGGAAGAGTGACTATGCTATTGCGCATGCGCCTAGTCCTGTATTACTCACTTTAGCGCTACTTCGCATGGATAATTCTAACCTCAAACCTTGGTTTTGCGTCGCTGCCCATGCGCCGCTCCCCACTCCTTCGCCTTCCTTTTATACTGCTGCGAACTGGACTGGATTGAACACTGTACTGGAGTGAAACAACTTCCCCCACTACTCGAGAATCCGAGGAGCAATACGAGCCTGATCTTAGCGTCAGTCGTCAACAAACTTTCATAGCGAAAGGTTGTTGGCGACTCAGCAAGAGGTTTCAAATATATAGTAGGCCTATATATATTTGAACTTCTTATACTACGTTGCGTTTTTTAATGCAATGTGGTATGTGTGTGTGTGTGTTAGTTGTAAGTTGTATTTAATTTAAGAAATAATTTGCGCATTGCGATGTTAGTTATAAGTTGGGTTTAGCATTAAGGTGTATTAATTTTAAGAATAATGATGGTATTTGGTTGTGTTGAATTATTTTGGTTTTTAATAATGATGTGTTGTTAGTTTTAAGTGTTAGTACTAATAATTAATGTTGTTTTGCCTTACAGCTAGATGTTAGGGGGTAGATTAACTGTAAATTCAGAAGTTCAGTTGAACTTCACTTAGAAGGGGTGGGACATCCGCAAATTGTAGGTAGCGGACTAGGTTTTTTGCATTTTGTTTAGGAATATGATGGGTGGGTTTAGTTTGGGTGGGGTTAGAGTTGCGTTTCTGCATTAGCTGTTCCAGTTTCCCTATTTAGCGTTACGCTTTGATGCGGACAGGGACGTTACGCTTTGATGCGGACGGACCAGGGCCTCCCTTGCAGAACGTAACTAGTGGGTTGGGAGTGGGAACCCGTTAGGCAAACAGGGTGGTGGGAACAGTATTACTGTTTCCATCACCTTGGTTTTTTATAAGTCTTGAGTGACCTTGACCTACTTTTGGAAAGGTCAATGACCCCCCCTCCACCTCCCCCCCCCGAAAAAATGGAGCCCCCCCCTTCCCCCACTCCTACCCCCACTCCTTCCCCCACTACTCCGGGTGAATGACCGGTCATGACCTGAAAAATTAAAATGGCTATAACTTGATAACGGATTGACGGATTTGGACAAGCGATACATCATTGAAAAGGTCTATGTAAGACAAACATTTTGGTAAAAGAAGAATTTGGTTATGTTATTTTAGTCAAAAGTTATGTGAATTATTTGAAATAAAAACCTTCTCTTTCCCCTTTTCCCCCCCCCCTCCCAGGTCAATAATCAGTCTCGGCCAGCTGCTACCCCTCTCATTTGCATATTGTTATAAAAGACGCACCGACTGCGGCTAACATTTCATTCTGATTCCAGACGTTACGCTGCGAACTTGGAGCCACAACCATGTCATCTCTGCTAACTACAACTTCTACT
Organism: Neoaliturus tenellus; assembly: GCA_030545055.2. Taxonomy (NCBI): domain Eukaryota; kingdom Metazoa; phylum Arthropoda; class Insecta; order Hemiptera; family Cicadellidae; genus Neoaliturus; species Neoaliturus tenellus. The sequence continues at coordinate 7,015 of JAQYXR010000277.1, read as the reverse complement.
TCAACTTCTACTTCTACTTCAACTTCTACTACGCCTGTTACTGCACCTAAGAAAACTCTTCGTCTGAAAAATCCTCCTGACTGGTACAAGAAGCAACTTGGATCCCAACCTTCAACTTCTGGCACTATTCTTCCGCCTACCAAGACTTCTAAACTTCGAAGCATTTTTTCACCGCCTTCTACTTCGCTTTCAAACGACTCCACACCGCCATCAACCATCATGCCGCCACCACAGAAGCCAGCTCCCCGTTCTAATACCCCTTCATTTGAAACTTTGCTTCATCGTCTTAGTACACCTGTCATTCCACTGTCACCATTGCCTCCTACCCCACCACTTACTATGCCTGAAGACCACACCTATCATAAAACTAAATCCACTAAGCCTACTCCCAAACCTGCTCCTAAGCCTGCTCCTTCAGAGCAATTTCAATTATTACAAGAAGAGCGTCGTAGGGCATTTAGCCGTCCCACTACTTGCCCTGAAGTGCTCACTAGGGGAATTAAGAAAGGATCAGCTTGTGGGAGGAAATGTGTTAAAAACGAAAGTTTTTGCCGTGTACATGTCGTGAAACACCTTTCTGAACCACAACTGACAGAAACCCCCACTATTGAATACCAATCCAAAATTATTGGTGTGAAAGGAAATAGGCTTAAGAGAGGTTGTATTTATTTTTTTTGAAAGTGTTATTGACAACGAACACATTTTGGCAAGTTGTAACGGCGAAAAATATAATATTAAAGTAATTGAATCCTTGCGCAAAGAGAAATCCGTTTATGAGTTAGACTCTAAAGACTATCTCCTCAGACACAAAGTGGATGGTATTACAAGGTGGGGGCGTAGAAAGTAAATTCACATAGTTTTTTTCCAAATTGTTGCTTAAAAAATAATGGGGGAGAAACACAATGCGTTATAGCGTTGGGTTTCTCCCCCATTATTTTTTAACACTCTAAGTCTTGTGACCTACTAACCTACTTCAATCCGAGTAGTAAGAAAAGTACTTCCCCCCACTCCTTTGGGTCGATGACTGGTCACGGTCATCTCCTACCCCTCATTTGCATACTATTATAAAAGCGGAGCAAGCGTTGGTCACTCCTTCATTTTTCTTCTACACGCCGCTCTTGTCGTTTCGTCTCTCCTGTTTACAATATTTCTTGCTTCAAAATGCCTCAAAATGCCTCCTCATCTGAATGAAAATTTCAATTCTTCCGAAATTTCTGATGTTTTTTAACAATCTGAAGACACTTTAAGTAACAACAGTGAAAGTGAAGATGATGAGGACGATGATGATTATACTGTTGAACTTAGTGAAGAACGTAAAGTCATAGCAATTGATCCACAATTTCCATTTGATACAATAGAAAAGTTTATGGCTGAAGCTAATAAATGGTTGGACTCAGGATGTTATGTACGAATTGACTCTTTTATATTGTATGGTGATAGCCATTCTTTCCTTGTCACACCAAATGACAGAGACCGCATGTTGCAGTGGACACAATCTATGATGGAGTGCTATGAACAAGGTGTGGACACTGGCGGCTATTTTCTTGCACAACTAGTGTAATAACAAAATTACCCTTCCCCCACCCTACACCCTATCCCTTTCAAATCCTATAAAGAAGGGGGAAAGGAGTGGGGATTATAAAATGGTGGGGGAATGTGTATAAATGCAGGTTGTTTGAAGAGACTTTTATTATTGTGGCTTTAGCAGAAACAACATGGAGTTTAAATCTTCAGCAAAAATAAGGAACAACATAATAAAGAGAGAAATTCGCAAGAAAGAAAAGATTGAACTTATAAAATTACAACTTATAATTCCTTCCATTGAAATTGGATGTAGCAAAATAAAGACTTTGGTGAAAACTAACGAATATTTGTTACAATTGCTAAAAACAATCGAAGAGTTGAAGAGCAAGAATGGACATTCTACATAGTAAAATTTGAACATTTTAATATAAATAAGTAAACCCAAAAAAGTAGATGTAGAATAGAGAGTGAGGAATAGATCACTTTGTGGTAATGGACTAACATGCCACTTAGTGCTCTATTCCTCGTTCTCGCGTTAAATTGGATTACCTTGACCTATTTGTTCGACTGTTAGAATTTGGTTAACACTGCTGAATTTCAGTTTTGAACTAACGTTTATATTTGTTTAACTGTTAGAGTTTTTTTAATACTGTCGAATTTTAGTTTTGAACTAACTTTTAATTTATGCGAAGTTTTAGTTCAACTCTAGTTAATTTATGCACAAATTTAGTTTAACCAAGTGTCTGTGCTCTAGCCATTTCCACCTAAAAGTAACTAGAATTAGTTGGGTGGGGGAAAGTTCGTTAAAGCTCGAATATAAAGAAGTATATACTAAAACTCCAATGGGAATAAAGAACACGAATGAACAATTAGTTTGTAGAAGGTTAATATTTTTGTTCAAAACGTTTGATTTCCTTGGATAGTGAAGAAGATGAAATAGTGGTGGGGGAACCGTTATAAAAGGAGGAACATGAGAGCCCATTTCATTTCTTGGCGAAATTTCGAAGAGTAAACATCTCAACATGTATCGTTGTGATAAATGTTCGGAATCGTTTCACGATGAAATTCTATTAGACTGTCATAAAGAACTAATTCACAACAACCCAGAAGAAAAACAAGAACAAGAACAAGAACAAGAACAAGAACAACAAGAACAACAAGAACAACAAGAAGAACAAGATGAACAAGATGAAATAACTGCAACATCTTCAACTACTTTACCGAATCTACAAGTATTTGCATTACCCGGTAAAGTAGTAATGCATCATAAGATTCAAAATGAAAACTTGAAGCTAGAAGAATTTATTAGAGAAGCAAAACCAATCGTAAGTAAAACTTTAAAAGAAGAATTGAAAAGATTGAACATTCTTAAATTTGGTTTACTACTAGAAGCTATGTTTATAAATGTACAAGAAGAATTATCACCAAGAGGATTCATAACAAAAAACCGAACCATTATGGAAAGTTCAAACATTGATTCAATAGTAGAAAACTGTATAGAAGAAATATTAACAAAAATTCAGGAACACGAAGGAAGGGGATCCGGATGGAGTCTTACAAGTATTGAAGTATTAGATATAAGAGTTCATAAACATGGATATGGACTAATGGGATCTAGTTACATTCCTTTACCAAAAATAATTGAAAATACAAAATCTTGTGTTAATGTTAAAAATGAAGACAATGAATGTTTTCGTTATGCAATGACAGCTAAATTTGTACCACATCATGCGAATAGACCTGACCAAGAATATGAAAATCAAAGATTTAGATACAATTTTCAAGGAATCACTTATCCTGTATCACTGAAAGATATATCAAAATTTGAGAAGAAAAATCCCGGTACGTCTATCAATGTTTTTGCATTAGATAGTTCAAACAAAGTGTATCCTTTACGTATTGCGAAAGAAGAGCTACCAGATCATACGGATTTACTACTAATTACGCGAGGAGATGTGTCTCACTATGTGTACATAAAGAAATTCGACTCTCTTGTTAACAAGCAGCTTTCTAAAGCTCGACACAGAAAGATAATTTGCAAGAGATGTTTTAATTTTCAACGAGAAGGAAGACAAGGAAGAGAATGGTTACAAGAGCACAAAAGACTATGTAACAATAATTATGAAGCAAAGATTAATTTACCTTCGGAAAACAGAGCATTTGTTACATTTCAAAAGGTTCATCATCAATACCGTATCCATATAGTTGTATATGCGGACTTTGAATCAACACTAATTCCTATAGAAGATGAAAATTGTGAAGCTAGAAAAAGTGTCAAATATCAAATGCACAAACCAAATAGTTTTTGTTTAATGGTTAAATCAACATTACATTTAAACCAATATGGATTAACTTCAGAACCTTTAGTATATCGTGGTGAAAATGTGGAAACAATATTTCTTGACCATTTATATTTAATAGCTGAAAATGTACAAAGATTATATACGAATATCGTATTAATGAAACCGATGGAGGAAGAAGAGGAAATTCAACATGAAAATGCAACTCACTGTTTCTTATGTAAAAATGAATTTACCATTGACAATTATAAAGTTAAAGATCATGACCACCTTACAGGTTATTACAGGGGTGCTGCTTGTAATAAATGCAATTTGAGCTATCGTTTACCACTGTTTATTCCTGTGGTTCTGCATAACCTCAGTGGGTATGATGCTCATTTTATAATACCTGAATTAGGAAGAGACAATGGTTCAATAGATGTGTTGGCTGAAACTTCAGAAAAATTTATAAGTTTCTCTAAAACAGTTGGAAATGTCAAATTAAGATTCTTAGACTCCTACCGATTTATGCCATCGAGTTTGTCTAAACTTTCTGAAAATTTAAGGAAGAAAGATTTTATTGAAACAAAGAAAATTGTAAGTAACGACAAACTGGATCTCGTACTTCGGAAAGGTGTTTTCCCATATGATTATATAGACAGTTTAGAAAAATTTAATGAAACATCACTTCCGCCAAAAGAAGAATTCAAAAGTAAACTATACGACATGGGCATATCTCAAGAGGATTATGATCATGCATGTAAAGTATGGAATGAATTAGGATTTACAACATTGGGAGAATATTCAGATTTTTATGTTAAATTAGATGTAACTTTGTTATGTGATATAATGGAAGAATTTAGAAATACATGTTTTGCAGCATATGGATTGGACCCTCTTCATTCGTACACTTCACCTGGATTAGCATGGCAAGCTATGTTAAAAGAAACAAATTGTAAAATTCAACTTCTTACTGATATAGATATGGTTATGATGTTAGAGCAAGGAGTTCGAGGGGGATTGACGCAAAGTGTTACACGACACTTCAAGGCAAACAACAAGTATCTGCCCGATTATGATGCATCAAAACCAACAACATTCCTGGGTTATTTCAATGCAAATAACTTATACGGATGGGCAATGTCGAATCCCCTTCCATATAATAATTTCAAATGGATAGACCTAGAATCAATTGGAAACATAATGGATATACCGAAGCATGGTGAAACTGGTTACATTTTTGACGTCGATTTTGAATATCCTGAACATCTTCACGATCATCATTATGATTTACCACTTCTTCCAAAGACTGAAATTTCCCCTACTGGAAGATGGTCAAAATTATTGATGACTTTAACCAACAAGTCTCGGTATGTCGGACACTACTGGATGATACAACAGGCTTTAGACTTAGGATTGAGAATTACAAAAATTAATCGAGTACTACAATTTTCTCAATCTTGTTGGTTAAAACCGTACATCGACAACAACACAAGAAGAAGAGCTGCCGCTACATCAAGTTTTCAAAAAGATTTTTTTAAACTAATGAACAACGCAATATTTGGCAAGACTTTGGGAAACAAAAGGAAACATAAGGATATCAAATTGGTAACTGATCCTGTAAAATTACAGAAATTAGTGCAACAACCAAACTTTGGTTCATCTGTAATTATTAATGAAAATCTAGTCGTTATTTCCATGAACAAGAAGTCAGTTGAAATGGATCGTCCTTTCTTGGAATGTCAATCTTGGATATTTCAAAAACACATATGTACGAGTTTCATTATAAGAAGATGGTTAACTATTATGGAAGAGAGAACATTGGTATTGCATATATGGATACGGATGCACTAATTTACTGGATTAAAACAAATGACATGTATGAAGATTTACGCACCTTTATATATAAAGATGATTTCGACTTTTCCGATTATCCTAAGGATCATCCAAATTACGACTATGACAGAAACAAGAAAGTATTAGGAAAATTTAAAGATGAAACAAATGGTGTGCCGATGATGGAAATTGTAGCATTAATGTCCAAACTGTATTCGTTTCAACTGTACATAAACGAGAAGAACGAACATCAAGTCACGAAGAAGGCCAAAAGAATAAAAACTTCTTTTCTGAAGAAGAACGTACAGTTTGAACATTATAAAAGATGTTTGTTTGAAAATGTTGAAACAACTGCAACGTTCAACACTATTAGAAGTTATAATCATCAACTTTTTAGTGTCAAACAAACAAAGTGGGCATTAAGCTACAAAGATGACAAGCGCCATATTTTAGAAGATAAAATTAATACTTTACCATTCGACCACTACTCCCTGAACCCTATCGACCAGTAAACCTATTCTTCGTCCTCTCCTTCTTCTTTTTTTTCCTTTCCGTAAAGAAGAGGGGACATGGAAAGCCCAATGCCATGTTCCCTCTTTTTTACACTAATATGAAATGGCCTTGACCTATATTCAAACTATATAAATGAGATTAAACTATTCTATGCATCAGTATTTTTACAAGCGGTGTACAAGCAACATCTGAAGATGGAAAGTGTGAAGGACAAGATTGTAAATGAACTACATAAACCAGCAAGAAGAAGATTTCCAAGAAGAAGTACAATCATTAAAGGAATGAATGATCTTTATCAAGCTGATCTCATTGAAATGATACCGCACAGTAAATTAAACAAAGGATTTAAATATATTTTAACAATTATAGACTGTTTTACTAAAATAGCTGACGCTTTACCATTGAAGGATAAGACTGGTAAAAGTGTTACAAAAGCTATGGAAACCACAATACAAAGAAATAAATTTAAAATTAAACATCTACAGACCGATGATGGAAAAGAATATTTTAATAAAGACTTTAGAGCTTTGATGAAGAAATATCAAATAAATCATTATTCTACAAATTCTGAAGTTAAAGCTTCAATAATTGAAAGATTCAATAGAACATTGAAAGGTGCGATGTATAAACAATTTTCAAAACGAGGATCATACGTGTGGTATGACATATTACCACAACTTATAAAACAGTATAACAACAAATATCATCGTACCATTGGAATGAAACCTATCCAGGTAAACAGTGCTAATGCCAAAATTGTATTACAACGCATTAAAAATAATACAACACCGAAATTGGAAAAATTGCAACCAAAGAAGTTCAAGGTCAACGATAAAGTTCGTATAAGCAAATACAAAGGTGTA